>JAUZST010007795.1:0-13952 GCA_034779995.1 Parotocinclus haroldoi | reverse complement strand
CGCTGACTCGTCGTTCTTTCTGATGAGACCCATCACAGTCGTGTCATCAGCGAACTTGATGATGTGGTTTGAGCTGTTGGTCTTCCTCAGACTACAGACCACAGGATGTTGTTGGCTGGATTATTTTCATTGGTAGACTATTTTCAACATGGCAGTATTATACTGTTTAAAAACTACACTTGTGCTATTGATAACATTCAAAATGACTGCTGTCACATTACCATGCAATGGTTGCGTTGTTGAGTGTTAAATATTGTCTCACTGGTGCTTATGTAGTGATCCTTTCTCGTTTGTCCTGTACAGCTAGCCACTGTATTTAGTAATCATCCCACTAAACATTTTCTTTGTTTTGCCATTCAGTTTAACTTGACGAATGAACGAATACAGTGAACATGAAATTTGGTTTACAGACATGGTGTAATAAATGACACTCTGAACTTTAGTTTGTTTGCTTCTTGACACAGTGATAAGTGGTAATCCGAAAAAACATGGTTAATTCTGGCACTCTCAGGAGTGTACACCTGCTGAGGTGGAACGTTCAATTAAATAACATTGGGTTTAATCCTTTGTGTTGTACTGAGAAGGCTTTAGCACTCTCCACTCCATTCACCACAGATTATGCTCTCAGTGCTTGGTATGCTGACTGAGTGAGGCTAAAACCACTGAAATATCCTCAATCGAATTTCTTCTGCTAGACCTGCTTGCTTCTCAGAGGATGCTGGAATTGCCTTGCAAATAGGGGTATAATGGATTGTGTAGCCTATTTCTTTACACTCGTTTTGTAGTAATGAAACCGGCATTGTTCTACTGAAGGGCTATAGAGCTTTACAGACCAGTTTCCGGCATGAAATTGTACTGGCATGGGTCCCATAATCCATACTTTTTTCTTAGAACTTGTGAAATTCCACTGTGTGGCACTAGAGACTGATAGAAATCTATGATTGTTGTACCACTTCCTACCTGCAGGGGGGAGTGGAGATAAATAGGACAGTACACAGTGACTACACAATTGGGGTACTGCTGAATTACATCTCATGAAGAAATAAAACCACTAAATATTGGTAAAGAATAATAATGCATATCATTATCCATAATGTCATCTTAATTTTTTATTAAACTCGGTTTAATAAAAGATGAGGTTTCTAATTTGTATTATTGGGTATATATGATATATATGGAATTATTAGGAACAGCATTATTGGTAAAACATTGATTGCAAGTAAGAGTACGAAGTTTTTATTTTTAATTTTTAAGTTTTTGGCTCCCTGCGAGGTTGTAGAGGAAATGGTACAACTGATAATTGTTTTTTATAAATGAATGTATCATTTAAAAATGCACAATTACACAATTATTAAGGATGAAGCACAATTACAACTATAGTCACAACTAAATAGATTTAAATAGTTTTAAATAGATGCAACCTAAGCTAGCAGTAAACAATGCAATGCAAAAAGTGGCTCAAATGTGCTCAAAAGTACCAAAATGAACAAAATGAGGAACATATGATGATAAATAGTTATACGGATTTACATTGACAAGCTATGCAGATGATGTATGGTCAGTTTGTGGTTTGTTGCAAAGCGTTGGCAAAGGAAAGACTCTGACCCTCCAGCAAAATCCTGACTTTGAAATCCAGTATCAACTTAATTACAACTTAATGACGAATCTGATATGTCCAGAAATGCTTATGATTTGTGAAACCATTGATAATGTATTTGCTGTCATTCTTTTCCAGAATGAGCCATTGGTGATCTTTTCATTTTGTTGTGGGGACACAAACATATATCCAAAACATGGGTATTAATGTGGAATTTGCTGCTACAGTAGCATTGTCCTTCTTAGAGGATTCTCCATTAGATTAGAACATGATTATGAGGTCAGCTTCTGAAGCTAGACTATACGCCCTGGCTCACTTTTGGCATTCCAGTGCATTCCAGGTGCCTAAACGACATCAAGGTTCTGTATGAACCAGCCAAGTTAGCTTTGGTTAAAAACGTTGCTTAAGAACAGCAGGGCAAAATGTTGAAGAACTGAATTGCTGGAAGTGGAAACCATTAAAGGTGCCATATTGAGTCACTGGAGTATCAGTACCACCATTTCTACTTCCACGATTTATGTAGAAGCCATTCTTCATGTGGATTACGCGAGTGAATTCTGATATTACTCCACAACAATAATCTAAGCTTATATTCTAGGAAACCTTAGAATTCATCGTGGGTCTTTGAATTAACATGGATGTTTATTTGACACACATTACCTTCTGAAATATTGTTACAGACCAAGTGCATCTCTTAATGGCAATGGTATTCTCTAATATTGTTACAGACCAAGTGCATCTCTTAATGGCAATGGTATTCTCTAATGGAAGAGATAATTCACACTGACACACAATGACAGAGTTCAAGACATTGACCTGACCTAATAAAATTAATCAGATCTCGACTCATCACACTTCCCATAGCTTACAGGACTAAAAGAATTTGCTGCTAATGTCTTGGTGTCAGATACCACAGAGCATATGACTTTTCCATGGCCACAATGGCCATCCATAACTTTAATAATGATAATAATATTTCTTTATATAGTACTTTTGTGCTTTATAACTTTATAACATGTGCACTTTTAGCCTATAAGAGAAGCATGTGGAACACCATAACACACTCTTTTAGATTTTAAAAGATCTCCATTTAGAGTAGCAAACTAGTACCAGTCTGGTAAATATGATCTATAATAAGATTGACTTTGCCCATGTAAACCAACCATATTTATAGTTTGTTAGTTAAGATTTTGTTGATAATAATATTTACATTTCTGTCATTTATGAGAAGCCCTTGCCTCATACAGTTTTACAATCCAAGCAATGGTGGGTTATGGGTCTTGCTCAGGGACCAAACTGTGGTACCTTGGCAGAGGAGGAATTTGAAACCCTTCTGGTCCATAGTCCAGTACCTTAACCACTAGGCCACTACAGTCCCGACAAAACTAAGACTGAGAAATGTAACAAGCTAGAAATCATTATTAATCATTATTAATTTCAGTCATTTAGCTGATGTCTTTATCCAAAGCAACTTACAACTGACAGTCTTAGAATTTAAAGAATTAAGAATAATTTAAGAATTTAAGAAGTTAAGGGTCTGGCTCAAATGATCTAAAAATGGTAGGTTGTTGGAGGTGGGATTTGAACCCTGGACATTTACAATACATTAATGTATCCACTGTGTGATTTTGTATTGTGATGTACCCTGAACTCTAATCGAAGGACATCTTGCTTTCATTATGAGCTGCTGAACAATGGCCATGTCTAAAATCTTCTCTTAAAATCTTGCGTTTCAAAAAGGTTGTTTTTGTGATTAGGTGACAGTGGGTTATATAAAAAGGGTAGAAACTGTTTTTCAGGTGAGTCTTAATAACATCAGGCTTTAAATGCCTGGGAACATGACTCAGGTTGAGTGATGAGTTAATGATATTCACAGCCTGGTCTCTGGTTGCCAGTAATAGATCAAAACGTCTTTGATGATATCGGGTCAAGTACGCAGGTTGTCGGATTGGATGAACACATCAGGGAGAGTAAGTCATGATGACTGAAGCCTCTAAATTTATCAAACCATTCATGAATTGTGTCATTGTGTGGAAAAGAGTGAGACACTAACACGCTGAGCCTACTGCTGGATTTGAACTCTAATGCCTTCTATTCTCTGACTATAAAAATCTGCCAAGGGCATTTGCTAAATATGAACATACTGTAAACTTACATGGTTTGTGTAGATGTTTTGGTGGTTTTTCAGATGAGACATTTTTGTGAGGTCCCAGAATTTAACTGCCGTGGTTTATTTATATTTGCGAAAATGCCATATTTCCGTTTTTTCCTCTGGAGATTTCTCTCCCAGAAGTGCCCAAACTTTTGCATGAGACAGTACTCTGCATTTAGAGGTCTCTACTTTAATGTGAGCACTTTAAGAGCATATCTCATCAGCTAGAGTACAGGCTCGACAATAGGTATATTATGAATAAATAAAATTATGTTGTTGTAACAACAAAAAAGAAAACAAATTAAATGGCTCATTAATGACCAGGTGTTCTAATTAAGAAACTATGGAAAAGGCTGTTAGCACAGGTGCTATTTTCTGAAGCGCCTCGTATTTTCCAGGCTACTGATAGTGAGTATCAGTTTTATGTTTCTTTGTGTAGTTGATTTGTTTCACTGACAAGGAAATTGCTTCCCTGAGTTTATTGTTGGGAGAAGAGGCATTTTAGTTAGTCAAAGGGAACTCTAAGCAAGTAGATGTTTTTGAAAACAGTACTATTTAGCCAACATATGTTTAAAAGGGTAATTTGGTGTAAGCAGCTTTCTTCCCCTTTTTTATGGTGTTATCGTCTGAAACTGTGCTACTCAGATGCCACTGTAATCCAATATTCAATGATTCGGGGATTACCCCCCCAATCACTTTCATTATTGTTGGTTGCCTCTATGACAATCATTAGCTAAATAGTCAAAGGCATGTCTAGCACCCCTGCTCAAGCACCCCTACATTGAGGCCCAGCACCCCTAATAATACTGTAGTGAAAAGTCATGTGTATATTGTGGCTTTAATGAGTTTTACAATATTGCAGCACATAATGGAGGGCAGATTTAGCTTGTGGTCTTTTAGAATCATTTGTGACAGCACAGCAGATGAGGCAATGGTTTTAAATGTTGTAAAAAATCATACTTATGTTGTACTTATATGTATACTTATTCAATTACTATCAATCATATTAAGATACAACTAAATAAACATAAATTAATGCAATTTCTACTGACGAGAATAATTTCAAAAAGCTAAAACATGTTTGGTGATTGATCTTTGCTTCTTTATTCCACTGGGGCTAGAAAGCTAAACTAGTTTACAAGATATCAGCGTCTGCTTCCACACAGACCTTCTGTCTGGAGACCTTTTAGGTCTGCCACTCAAATCTAATCCAGATTTATCCTACAGCTGAAAGCTTTTTTACTATTATAAGATCGTCATAATGGACTTTCACAATCAGTTTTCTATGATGGCAACACAGTGGACAAGGCAGCTATAAACTATAAGCAGGGTCCCAGTCCATCACAGGACACACACACTACGAAATTTTAATTACATATCTTTAGAATATCGAAGAAATAATTTATAGGAAACCTGTGCGAACATAAGGAGAACATACAAATTCAACACAGGCAGTGATCTATATTGCTCACGTCAATGCATTTTACAAGTAAATGCATCCTAGCTCTCCTGTGTCGGTGCGCACTACATATGTTAGATGCACGCGTTGTGTTTGTCAATACCTTGTGTGTATTCAAAGTGCAGCTCAATCATTTATATTCTAATCGACAGCACAGAGCACAAGGCAGGAAACCAACCCTAAACTGTGAGCCAGTCTATGCATACACACTCACTGTGATAATTTAGAAACACCAGTTGACCTTAGACACGTTTTTGGAATATTGGAGGAAACCACATTTTTTGGATGAACTTCGAGTAGACATGGGCATAACATGCATAACATTCTTGTTGGTCAGGAATCGAACCTGGGATCTGAATCTAAAGGACAATTTAAGTTACAATTGTATACAAATAAAAATATAAAATATAATTGAATCATGTTTTCTATCTTTGGTGTTTAATTTAAAATATCTTTAATTCTATGTGCGCTAAAAACGCCAAACTAAAACGGCAACGAATTTTAAAGATAGATTTTTCTAATCTGTTGTGTTCTACTTTATCAAACTGAATATGGCAGATATAAGGAAGCACTCTGCAGTTTTAAAAAAATAATAAACACCATGCATAACAAGATAGAAATCTAAAAGGACAGCAAGCATGTTCTTTGCTGCTTGGCTACATTTGGGAAAGGGGAAATCTGTGTTCGTTTAATTAATTTGGTAGGGACACTAAATAAATATTACATCTGGAAATGCATTGTGGATAATGTAGCCAACGTTATGGTTGATTACATAAACATTTGAATTTTAAATGAGCGATGCAGCGTCTTTGACGTGGGCAGCCTGTAATGTCTAATGGGCAAGTAAAAAGCATTTGGACCAGAGTCGTTGTGTGCGTTTTTAGCTGTGTGATGTAGGAGTACTTTGGAAGTCAAAAGTATTTGTCATTTGTATGGGAGAGTGCAGGATGAAAAGTGAATCTGTTCATAGAAATGTGATTAAAACAATTGTAAACAACTGTCATATAAACATCCTACTGTCCATAATGTGTACTCTTCTGTCTTTTATCTCTGGTTATCCTTTTTTAGTTTTACAGTTCAGTCCATATTTACTTCATCTGGCTGAAAGTAAAGTAATGTTTGTCTGAATAAACCTCTCTTTAATGGATAGAAGGTCAGCAGCCAGAATGGGTTTTACAATGGTGCACTGTCTTAAAGCAGTTTTACAACATTATATAAAAGGCCAATCCTAAATTGAGCAAGCTTAGGGAGACAGAGGCAGAGTGAAAGTCCCTAAATGTTGTAGGAGGAAACCTTGGGAAAACCAAGGCTCAAAAAGGGACCTAACCTCTGGCATAGATGCTAAATGTAAGAAGTAAGTTTGTATTAATAGTAACACTAAGTAAATCATAAACAGATAAATAAAATAATGTAAAAAATATTCATATTGGCAAATATTTTATCCAAGTCACTTTAGGATATTGAGTCCTTAGCGGGAAATCCTTGGGGGCACATCGTCCCCTGACAACTGAAGGATGGATAGAGTTACATGGGCCTGGGCATGGTGGGACTGGTTTCTGTTGATGAAAATGAGTAGAGTGATGCTAAATTGGAGGAACAACTTAGTGTGTGGTGCTAGAACTGGTCCTGGAACATAAGCTTAGAAAGAAAAGAGAAAATGTAGTTACTTATTGATTAAGAGCACGGAGTCTATTAACAATTACTCATGCCCTGAAACGCCGGCAACATTAATTATTACAGCATAGCTAAATAAAGGAGATAGCCAAGAGGGATCATGTGAGACATCAGCAACCCACCTCCAAAGCAATCAACAAACCTGATTGATCACTAAGCAGGCAAGAAGACAGCAACCCAAAATCAAAGATCATCATAAATCCCCCAGCTTTGCCCTTAGTCTATGGCAACGATGTGAAATTAAGATCAGGAGGACCAAAACCCAGCCCAGCAACAACCCCCACCAGACACTCCCAGCCAAAGGTAAGGTAAGGGCATGACAAGGCAGGCAGGCCAGACAAGGCCCCAGACTCTGGCCTCAGTAATCCGAGCCATGCATCAAAGTCTAAATCTAACCAAATACCTGAATTAAAACGAATGTTTTTAGCCTAGACATAAAAATTTGGAGAGTGTCTCAAAGTGGGAAGTTTATTCCATAGTTGGTGGGCCATGTATGAGAAAGCATTTCCCTCTGCTGTCACTTTTTAATTATAGGAACTAAAAGAAGTTCTGCACCTTGTGAACGAAAGAGGCGAGCCTTAGTAGATGACATTGTTAGACTTGTCTAGGGCCAGGTCATGTAGAGTTTTATTTGTTACAAGAAGTATTTTGTAATTAATGTCTTGGTAAGAAATCAATAAGAACCTGTAAGTTCTTTAGAGATGTATGTATTAGAACACTGATCACAAAAATAATGGGATATTTCAAAATGAATATGAAGCGGATCCCACAGGAAATGATGGACAATCTGATCCTGTCCATGCCCCATCACTGTCAGAGGTGTTTTGGCAGTCTTGGGTGACCATACACAGTCAATGTGGTTCACACTAGTTTGACATGCTTCTGTTCACCCCGATGAATATGTCAATTACTACTCAATCATGATAATTCAGTTTGTATTTGTAGCAGCTTTTGACTGTTCCGATTATCTTGTTTGACAAAATGAAATCAAATGCTTCTTTTTGTAATGGCTTCATATTCGTTTTGAAACATCCCTTAATTCATCCCCTAAAATAAATGATCTGGTTTGTTGTAAAAAGTGCCTAAAGCATCCATTCTAAGCCAGAATGAAAGGTAGATATTAAATATACAAATTGTGGAAAGTAAAGCAGATGCTATGCTCAGCAAGAGCTACTTTATTGGCTGATTCATGCCCCTTAGATTGAATCCACCTGATCTGCATTAGATAATTTTTAAAAGCCTGCCGTCTCCACAGCACAGTTGGCCTACAGGCTCAAAGAGTCTGAAAGAACAGTAATATAACTGCTACGAAAAAACGGTAGTTAGGCAAACAGACCAAAGACAAAAGGATTTAAGACAGCTGAAAAGAAAAGAGGATTTAAAGGAACAAGAAAGACATTTAGGAAGACATAATTAAGAACTGTTTTTAAAAGAATTTAAAGTTTAATTTAGAGTTTACACTAAAGTGGAAAAATGGATAAGCCTTTTCTCTTTGCTTATTTTTCCAGAATTCACCCACAAAACTTGAAGGTGGAGATGCATATTATCCTAAAAGTATTCCCTTTAGCCTCTAAATGTGTCATTTTGATTTTCTGTGGCTGGTTCACAAAAGTGCATCAGGCTTTTCTACCTATTAGTCCTGGTTTTACTGACCTTCTTTATGTTTGTGACTGGGAGGTAAAACTGTTTAACCGCTTTTGGCACAGTCAAAAGAAGTAGTCCTTCTTCATCGTTTAAAGGCACAGTATTGCTATCTGCAGTGTTTCTGCATAATGGCTGTGGTTCTGTGTTGTCCCTTGACTGTTACTTGGTTTTGAATGTACTGTAGAGCGTTCAGATGCAAAAATTCAACTGTTAAAAAATGTAGTTCATGCAATATAGGAAGAGTTACTACAGCTTAGGAATCAATGCCTTTGTACTACCTACTGTATAGGATACTGTAAGGATATGGGATTGTTTATATTCACAGTTTATATATATATATGGCACAATTGTTGTGGTTGAATTGAAGAATTGTGGTTGTAGACAATTTCTAGGGTTTACAGAGAACGCTTTGAAAAAGAGAAAATGTCCAGTAAATGGCAGATGCCTGGGTGCAAATGCTTTGTTAATGCCAGATGTCAGAGGAGAATGGACAGAAATCTGTTTATTAATGCATTTTTGGCTGTCTGTCAAAGTAACACGTCCATCATACATACATCATACATAGCATCAAGTGTTATAGTTTTTCTGTTTTTCTCTACACAGGGTCATAACATTACTGTACTATTTATTATTATTCTGAATTTTCATTAATAATATTAATAATCTTAATACTACTACTACTACTACTAATAATAATACTAATTCTTCTACTACTAATAATAAAAGGCTTAGAATGTGTTAACAGTTAGACAGGTGGTAGTGCCCTACTCGTGTTTTCAGCAGTATCACTGACGCTTGCACATAAAATACCCTTTATATTTACATTACAGAATCCTAAAAAAGACTATGTGACTATGGTAACGTCCATTCTGGTCAACATCCTGTTTCACAGAACATAATGTGGTCGTTAAATGACATACCTGTATTTCTTATAAGCAATGATAGTGTGATTGGATTGTATAAATAAATGGTAAAATAGGCTATGACCACTAACCTAGCTACTGTGAGAAGCTTAAAGGAGCTGAAATTGACAAGTTGCTTACTGAAGCTCATTAGCAGTGGCCTTTTCACAGCCTCATCTGTGGTACTCTATCTTGATGGCACTGAATGCCAGCTCCTCTCTCCAAATCCACGTTTGATTACACCTTCGACTGATCACATAATGTAACCAGAAATGCTTGGATGATTCATTATTATTAAACATAGAACTGTCAGAAGTATTAATTTGCTACTGAAAACTCTCCAAAATGAAACCTTTGCCTGATTGTCTGGGGAGCTCTTATTCAAGCCATGAAAATGCCCCATCTATCATACCCAGGACTCCAAAGGAGAAAACAGCTGGCTCTGCTCTCTGGGTGGGAATCATTCAAGGTGATACACAGTGGTCCATCGCAGGGGGCCAGGATCGAGTCTCAGTGCTGGGATCTTAAGGCCATGTTGGACATCACATGCAGACAGGACTTGCTGTGTCTTGGTGGATCATCTCTTGATGCGTCACAGAAGCCCCTACCCAGCACTCTGAAAGGCTAACCCTGTCCAGGCCACTTACCTATGCATTCTGGGACTGTGGTGACCTAGCAGTTAAGGTCCTCGACTATGGGCTAGAAGGTCCAGGCCCCACCTCTACCAATCTACTACTGTTGAGCCCTTGAGCAAGGTCATTAATTATAGCATTATTAGCTGTAAGTCACTTTGGATAAGGCAGTCTGCTAAATTACATAAATGTAAATAAAAATATTCTGCACTTTCTGGTAATCATGAGACCCTGAAAGAGTCATCATGGAATTAAATGTGTTTAAATGTGTGTTATATTGCTCGCGTACAATAAAATGTACAAGAAAAAAAAAAACCTTTGAAAGTGAAGAATCAGCACATTATTCAGTATGTGAGTCACAAACACCTCATTTGCATTTGAGCTGAGCTTTATTTTTTAATTAGCGTAGTCTAAAATAAAATTGCCATTTTAATGAACGAGTCCGACTGTGCACAAGTGGGATAAAGACTAAATACACAGAGTCCAGTGATAATAAATTCTGTACTCTGCATGTTGATAGCTTTTAATTTGGTGATGCTGTTTTTTCTTCTTTCTTTCTTTAGCTGCCTCATGGTATCTTACAATTAACATTCTTATTAACTTCCCAATTAATTTAATTTAAATAGGGGTTTATTTGTGTGCTTAGGGAAGCAGAAGTGAAATTAAGTCTTTTGAGACAGACTCTGCAGCATTCCAGGCTTAATTTTGCACAGCTTGTTATCATTTTCATCATCGCAGTGCTATAGATGTGGAAGCACGAGCATTAGCACTCCCAACACGTCCTGAAAACATTTCAGTTTAAATGGCTGATGGTCCAACACACTGAATGCAGTATCGCAATATGTATCCTAAAGTAATGGAGGCGGTTCTCTGACATTTCATTCTGTAACATGGTGGAAAATTTAGAAACCTGACATCGGCATATTGGTTTTGTTTCTGCTTCACAGCTTGCACTGTTGTGTTTGAGATTTTTGCATTCACTTTGTAAACAAATAATGCTGTTACAGCGAGATGACACACTTGTATTTTTCACATTGAATGCATGGCCTTTTAGACCAGCTAAGCACGGCATTATTTAGGGTAGTTGTAAGATAATTTGTTTGTATATTGTTGTAGGCTGTTTCTGCAAAAATAGAAAAGGAGCTCTTGTGTAGGTTTTCTTTCGCTTTTGAGCACAAAAATGCTTTAGTAAACTCTTATTTGTGGTTTATTAAACATTATTGATTTTAATTTAATTGATTAAATTTGATCATCTGATTATTATTTCAGTTGAAAAGAAAAAAAGCAAGTGAGTATACCCAGAGTTAGTAGCACTTTAATAACTGGTGAGTGGAAAAACCCAGACCTACCAACAGACAGTACTAATATAAAAAATAAATAAATCACCAATCCCCTTAGAAATAGTATTTTTTTAACTTGCACCCTGAACATTTTTTCAACATAAAACAAAATGATATGTTTAACATGCAGCCAGTCAACATCCGCTTGAGTGGCTGCAGTCTTTGGAATTATGGCAATAAATATGAGTCTGTCTTATATACATGTTACTCGTGTTCTGAATGACTGAAAGCAGCGACAGTTAGCAGAGTCGCCTGTGAAAGCCTTCACCAGTGTGCCAGTGTAGATACATCTGTTCTGGCTTGATTTTCGCTTCTGCCAACAACCCAGTCCAAATCAGATAAACACAATCTTGATGGCTTTGTTGTATCCATGGAGAGATTATAAGAAATGGACAGCATGACTAGCATTAGCTCCTTCATATTTCAGCAGGGATTTCTCACTTATCTTTCTAAAAGACTTACTGGAACTGAAGTTTTCAATTTACAATGGCTTTTCTTTTTAGGAATCTAAGTTAACACTGATTGGCTGAAAATTTTTGAGCCTTTACATGCTACACCAAAACAGAAAAATCAATAGCAATGTTGGTCCAAAATGTCGTTTGGAAAATGTATCTTGTGAAACATGCTTTTGCGTGTGTCATTGCATTTTTGATGGCCAGGGCTATTCAGGTGCAGGGGCTCCCTGATTTATGATGGAAAAGGAATTTTTTTTGGATGGCAAATTGAATTTATCATACACCAAGGAGCATAATATATACCGTATACATTAGCATGTAACTTTCCTTACACATGCTTAAAACCCTACATTTCTTATCTCACCACATTCCCTAGCATTCATTCTAAGACGGAGATTAAAATTTTGCACAGGAGAGTATCAGAGTGCAGAAGAATAAGAAAACATTAAGACTTGCATTAAAGTACAGTTGGGCAAAATCATTAACAATAAGCTTGTTTTCTAACAAAATGTTGAATATGTCATGTCATTTATTTAATAATGTATTGGAAGTGAAAAAACCCAAAACAATAACTGCATGAGCATGGCTTTTCCTTACTACATTTTCCAACACTCATCAGTGTCACCACATGACTCCATTTGTCACACACTGCCAATTTCCTCATCAGAGTGCCTGTGAGTATATTACTGTGTATCCCTTGCCTGTAAAAATTAGAAAATTCAAAGTTCGAATTATGTGGAAAATCCAGGCAATCATAAAACAGAGATAAACCTGTACTTAATAGTCCAGGACTTGAGTTGGATTAGATTGGCTTGTTTCTATATTTATAGTAGAATTCTTTATTATTTACATTAGATATTATAGGTTTGCAGGGTTTTGGAGCCTAGATTTGAGCTGCGGACTTTCCTGGCTTTGGTCTTGGTCTTGTTGGGTCCAATGCTTGAGTTAGAGATTGACTACTCAATCTCTAACATTTTTCTAATATTACCCAATGATGCTGGAGGTTTAAGGACTGCATGTGATGTCCCGATATCATTCCCATCATTTATAATATGAAGTAAACACTGGAACCCCATTTATTACCCACCCTCTATTCACTTTTATTTCATAGAGTAGAGTAGTAGAATAGAGTATCCTATGGCACCATGTGTATTAAACCTATATCTGACCTACAAAGGTCCCAGTCTGACTATACAGTAATGCCAGTGGTGTGATTAGTTGTTTATGCTTTATCAGAAGGGATTCTTAGACATACAACTGTCTGAATATCCAAGATCTTCATGGGTTCACAGTAAGGTTCTTAGAAGCTTTCCAATCAAAGAGTAGTTAACAAAGAATAATAGTATAAAGTGAAACATTTAAATCCTGTCACCCTATTTTATTAATTAAAGTAACTTAAATTTTCCATTACTGTACATACTAATATAATAAATGTTGAATGGTGAATGAAGACAGTGAAAACTCCATCAGCACTGTTGGGTCTGATCCAATTAAATCAGGTCAACACAGGCTAATACACCACCACAGTGTTACTGCAGTGCTCAGAATAATCCACCAACAATAGAGCACCTGATCTGTCCTGCCCACTAGAGAACAGAGTAAAGGGGTTCAATGTATAATGGTAACAATGTATGTAGAGAGGCAGATGAACTGTAATTGTGTGTAAAAATGCAGAAACATAAAACAAAAACAAAAGAAAAAAGAAAAAAAGAAAAGAAAAGGCAGAATATAAACTGAAAAATATAGAATACCTGCCTTTTGGAAATTTGTATATGTATTTATATATGTATATCAATTCAGAGTGCATGATAATCTTCACCCAGTGGATTCCAGAGGCTCTGTATTAACCCAAGAACATGAATGATGAGTAATAATAAAGTAATAATGAGTAATAATTCAATGATGCCCTCATCCTCTACGTCATACGCATTGCCAAAAGACCATGAATACAAAATTGGATTGGATTAACCATAGGACTCTTGGTCCCTTGATGGATGGTCGATCTCCACGCATTTCTGCTTTTCATCGATGTGATCCATGAAGTATTTCAGCAGGATAGTGGAGTAGTTTGCCATTGCTTTCTCCACCCCTCCCCAT
>JAUZST010007794.1:0-39205 GCA_034779995.1 Parotocinclus haroldoi | reverse complement strand
GTGTGTGTGTGTGTGTGTGTGTGTGTGTGTGTGTGTGTGTGTGTGTGTGTGTGTGTGTGTGTGTGTGTGTAAAATAATGAGCTTTCTGTTATGTAAGACAGTGTTCTATGATGTTTGTACACAACCAATAACAATGATTTATTTCATTCTGCTCTTCATTTTTATTCTTTACTTTAGGAAATTCTACGAATTATATGGAAATGGACCAAAATCATTTGATCTGACAAAAAGCAACTTTGTATCAACCAGTCAGAGGTATTCAATTCTAAACTTTATTGAAAATGATTTTTTAAAAAAAAGCTATGAATGCATTTGTTTAACCAACAAATTAGAGTATATTGTGTGGATATGTCATGAACCTGGAATCATCTTTAGCTAAATAAAAACTTAAATGACCCTAAACAAACACTCTCATTTTATTAGAAGAATATAGCTAATATGTGTTGTCATTTATAATTGTATTTTTTTGTGCAGGTTTGTGGAGAAGTATAATGAACTGGCGAGCAGAGGAGATGTGAACCAGGAGATGTTGCTTGAGGAAACGGCCAAGGCCCTTCTTGCTGATGGCATTGTGCTCAGAAGGAGAGGTGGACCTGCTGTGAGTTTACAGTTTACTTTATAAGGATTTATATGCTGTATATTAGGCTCTTTGTTATAGAAAAAAGCATTGTGAATTGTGATGGTGGCTGATCAACTCTTACCATTATACTAAAGTAGTATATGAATCTATATGAATCTATACAGCCTATTAAGAACAACCACCTGATAGTGCTGGGTGGTATGCCAGTTCAACAGGTACACCCCTATACAGTATGCATTTTCTCACAGCTCTTGTAGTATTGACACGTTATACAATTTTTATTTTAAAATTAATAACGTTTCCCAAGAGCATGCTGGAAAGAGGTTGCTAGCCAGGTAGTATCACAGATTAGATTCTGTTGAAATCTGGGAAATGCCACGTCAGATTAAAGAACAGAATACAGAAATGGATTATAAGGCAAGTGAGATTGTAGAAGGGGCATATTATACATGCAGCAATTCTTAAGACTGATTCAGACCAATGATTCACCCACTGAATTCGGGGTATGTCCCACCTCTCTTTCTCTTCAGTTTTAAATACACCGCATTACAAAAGGGAAAAAATAATAAAGCAATAAAAATGTTTGGACTCGGCAACCATTTCATGCATCCTGATACAGTAAACCCTGTAACAATTAAGGACCTCCCTAGTCCAAGCTTATTTGTGGAGGCAAGTGAACTGTCACCAAGTAACAGGCTTCTGTAACTAGCACTACAATACATTGTTAAACTTAAAACAAATGAACAAAGCCCAGCCCTCAGCCTTTAACCTCAATACACCCACCTCTATAAGAAAAAAAACATATACTGCTCAATATGGGATATTTCATTTTGAAGTATTTCAAAGTTTGTGAGCAGTGTATATCAGGTAAGCCCAAACATCCTAGCCAAAGCACTCCACTCCACTGCCCTGCCCTGCCCAGGAATCTTAAGACCAAAAGTATCTTCCTCAAACTCGCTGAAAACCACAAGTCAAGGACACGCCCAACAGAAATTCCTAGGCATAAGACGTAACTTGAGAGAGCGATACATGTAGGCATATCAATAACAGCAGGTCATGTAGCAGCAGCAATATTGAACTTAAACCTCCAACACAGCAACTGCCTGTGCTATCAGGGCCCCGTTGTCATGGCAGAAGCCCACACCCTACTTCTTGTATTAGAGTCTATCCAAAAAGAACAACATGCAAATATTTACATGTGTATATATATATACGCCCACAAGACCATCATGCTTTGTATCTGTGGTTCAGGCTGCTGCTCGTGTAGTTGTTTTTTTGGGGTTTTTTTTTTTTTTTAATACCAATACTTTAATACCAACTGAGCATTGTTTAAATGGCACAGCCCACCTGAGTATTGTTGCTGGCCATGTCCATCCCTTTAGGTCACAGCACTAGACAACATTCAAATCAACTCAAACTGCTTTCTTGAACATGGCAGTGTTCACTGTACTCAAATGGCCTCGACAGTCTGCACATCTCAATCCACTAGAACCTGTTTGACATGTAGTGAAATGGCCTTTGAATCAAGGATGATACTGTTGAGTGATGCTGTCTTGTCATTATTGCACAACATCATGAGGAATGTTTCCAGCACCTTGTCGAATCTGTGTCACATGTTCCTAAGGCAAAAGTGGGTACAGTCTGGTACATGCCTGGTACTTAATGCTTAGTGGCTGTGAATGCAGTAATTCAGTAAACATTAAAAGAATGGTCATCAGAATGATATATTTTTAGTGTCTTAGCTTTTGGGATCTTAGTACAATACCTTTTCAAGTGGTAAGTGGTTAGCCTTTGATAGCCATTGTAAATGAGCATAAATAAACAACAAAAAATGTCATGCAAATTACTGACTAATTAGGTCAAAGTTGGGATGTTGTGTAAAACATAAATAAAAACAGAATATGATGATTTGGTTTCAATCTATATGCAATTAAATACACTGCAAAAACGAGGTATTTATTGTTCAAACTTCATTGCTTTTTGCAAATATATTCACTCATTTGGAATTTGATGCCTGAAACGCGTTTCAAAAGAGCTGGGACCGGAACTACAAAATATATCGGCACAAAGTTTAAAAGCCAGCCATCTGATGGTATGGGGGTGTGTTAGTGACCATGGCATGGGTAATTTGCACATCTGTGGAGGCACCATTAAAGCTGAAAGGTGCATACAGGTTTTGGAGCAACATGTACGGTGGCATCCAAGCATATTTTCTTAGGGATGTTCCTGTGTATCTCAGCAAGACAATGCCAAGCCACAGTCTGCACATGTTAAAATAGCATGGCTTCATAGTAAGAGTGCATGTACTAGATTTGCCTCCCTGCAGTCCAGATCTGTCTCCCATTTGAAAATGTGTGGCACATTATGAAGTGCAAAATACGACAACAGAGGCCCCGGACAGTTGAGCAACTAAAGTTGTACATCAAGCAAGAATGGAAAAGAATTCCACCTACAAAGATTTAAGAATGTGTCCTCAGTTCCCAAACAACTTACTGAGCGTTGTTAAAAAGAAAGGTGATGTCCCAGTCCCAACTCTTTTGGAACGTGTTGCAGGCATTCAATTTAAAATGAGAGAATATTTACAAAAGCAATAAAGTTGAACCATTTGAGCATTAAATAGCTTGTCTTTGTAGTGTATTCAATTGAATATAAGTTGAAAAGTAAATTATCGGATTCTGTTTTTATTCAGGTTTTACACAACGTCCCAACTTCGTTGGAATTTGGAAGGTAGTAACATTGTGTGCGCTTTTATTTTGGGTGCCAGGACTGTTGTCTACTTTTACAATTAGTCATTTGGCAGTCGTTTTAGCGAGATAGACCCATTGCTGACCCACCACTCTTACAATCCAAGCAATTGTGGGCCAATTGCTAATGCATTTTCACAGCCCATATGCATGGGTGCCTTACATAGATAAGTATCATATATGTGGATTCCAAATAGTTTTACATGTTAAATAGTTAAACGTGTTTTGACAGGCCTTTAAGTTTGTTTCATGTCATGTCTCTTGTGATCACCAGGTGGCGGCAGAGACACGCGATCCTTTGCTGGACATGAAACTGATTGACATGTTGACTGAACAACAAAAGGATACAGTTAATACACAAACTCTGGAAAATGCAACAACGTCCACAGCATCCACCGACTCATCATCATCTGTGTAGCTTGTTTTAAAGACCCGAATACTCCCATACCTTTTTTTTTGTAGTATTGATATGAGATATTTGGGACTGCAATGCAGATATTTCAGCTACTTTGCTCATTGATGGACATCTGATTTTGGTCTTGACAGAGAAGTGGATGTATAAATAATGTGTTACATGACGCTTGATTGAGCTGGATTATCTGTGCCATGTGTATATGTGAATAAATTATGAGAAAGTCTATGAGAATGTCTTGTTTTATCATTGCTATTTATCATACAGCAAAAAATACTGTAACACCGTCTATCCATCCATTATCTTCCGCTTAATCCACATGGGGTCGAGGGCCAGCCGGTGCCCACCCGGCAACACTTTAGCAGGAACAACACTAGACAGGGTGGCAATCCCTCGTGGGCACACAGTCACGAACTAAGAGAGGCCACTTTATAGACACCAATTAACCTAACATGCATGGAAACCGGAGTAAACCCATGCAGATACAGGGAGAACCCAGACCCCACCACCCTGGGTTTGAGCCCAGGATCTTCTTGCTGTGCGTCAGCGACGCTACCCACCGAGCGACAGTGCTGCCCTGACTGTGGGTTCCTCGTTCCTATAATAGGCTCTCGCCAAAGATTTTCAACTGGATTGAGATCAATACTGCTGCTGTCCAGTTAACCACTCATAACTATTCTTTTATACTTTTAGATGTGTTTTGGATCAATTTGTTGTACCTGTTGTAGAACCCATTTGCTTTGACTCAAACCTTGTTTTTTTACATTTGGGTGCAAATTTTGCTCTAGAAAGCTCTGATCATACTCCGCTTTCATTAGCAGCCCCACAATATTATGGCTCTTCCACCATGTTTAACTCTAGGTATGGTACACTTCTTTAAAGGTTTCATTGCATCCTATATAAAGATAACTTATTGTCGGGCAGCTCTTGTTTTTCCATCTGTCCCAGATAAATTATTGTTTATCGCTCTTTTTATTTATGAGTTTCTTTAACAGCTTGGTCCTTGGCCTTTGTCCGTAGATCCCTGTTTGTTCAGTGTGTGGCGTATGGTACAGGCTGAAATCATCACTCCAGATCTCTCCAACTCAGCCTGAAATTCTTTGGATGTTGTACATTTTTTCTTTGTTTTCTTTTTGTTTGTTTGTTTTTGACACATTTTGAACTGTTTTTGTAGTTTTCTTGCATCCGTTTTTTTCCCCTCTTTCCTCTGGACCCTGGGGCAACATTTTGAGCTGTTGAAACTGGGAAGTGAACGTATTTGAAGATAGTCTTGTACCCTTTAGACTGCTTGTGCTTGGTGAGAATAGCATTTCTGCTTTGCTCAGAAAGTCCTCTTGACTTTGCAGTCTTTTTGCCATTTTGGTGAAGGAATAAATTGATTAACATTAGCCATGAGAGCACTGACAATGTAAGGACAGGCAAGTTTTATTATTCACAGTCACAGAATTGATCCTTTCTTTTAAACTGAACACAGGGTGCCATTAGTGTTTAACTACACTGCTTATAGGCGATACCTATTTTTTATAATAATTTGTATATGTGTACTCTAACCATTATGTAGGCTTGGTTTTTATTTTCATATCATTAAGTAAGCTTACGTTTTAAAAAATGACATTAATTAGAATAACAGATTAAGCAAGTGGCAGAAAACATGTACATTTGGAATGAACATAAATGTATATGAAGAAGTTATTTTGTAACAATGTTACAATCATTTGTCTTATTTTATTGTTACTTCTGGATAGTTTTACAAATGGGCTTATTTATTATGTGTTTTTTCTAGATAATGTTCTCACTTTCAGTCATCTTACATCTCCAGAGATCCTTGGTTTGGTCCCAACCTTGGACTGTTCTTGTGTGGAGTTTTTAGCTTGGGTGCCTTAACACTTTCCAAATACTGTATAAGGTTCACTGGTTTCTCTAAATTGACCCAGTATGAATTAGTCTGACTGAGATGTAACCTTGCTGGGGTTGTGAACAGCTGATGCAATGTTAAACATATAGATCAATCCAACACACACAATGTCCACCATGTTCCCTTTTTATATTATTCATTTAGCAGTGAATGATAGTATGAAAGCTCCACATCTACCTTATTTCTTCCCTTACATTTATTGTTTTTGTGTGACAGGAGGTGGCAACATCCAGCATCAAAGCAATCCAGTTCATATACCTTATAATTAAGAGACAAATAATATATGTCTGCTGTGAATAGTACCAGGTCTCTTTCTACACTCACTGACAAAAATTAAATGTAAGATGTTACGAGTGTTTTCAAAGGACTTTCGATCTTTTTGTCTCTCTTCCATATCCAAGCTTGACTGGGTTCAGTAATTATTTGACATTTGACATAATTTCCCCTCAGATTCTTTCCCTGCATGTAAATGACTATATAAAATGTAGCATCTAAAGGCTTTCAGGGTAAAACATTGAGATTTAGTAGTAATACTGTCAAACGTTCAGTCACAGAATCCATCAGTAGCTTATGCTCCTTATATGCAAGACTGTTTTATTCTGAAAAGCGTCTGTCTTAACTAGCAAGGCAAGGAACAGAAAGTGCCAGCAGCTTTTTCTGCCACTCATGTAACATAAGCTAGTTTTGAGGAAATCTAGTTCAAACCTGCAAGCTAACGTCCACATTCTATTATGCAATTTATGGAAATACAAAGTGTATAGAGCATATTTTACAATTACAAAGTACAGATGAAATCATGAAAAATCAGAAATATAAAACTATGGCAATCCAGGCAATAAAATTTTTTTCTAAGTGGCAAAACTTCACATCCCTACCTGTATGTCTTTTCCCTAATCCTCTTACTTTTTTCAGTTAAATCTCCTGCCATTGTATATTTGAAAAAATAAACACTTAAACAAGGAAAAAAAAGTCAATTGAATGGCAATTTAATTAAAATGTGTAAAGATGCCTTCGTTTATCAAGAATATAAAAAGCAGTATAGATTGTAAATATTATGAATCTTGTTTTCATTTATTATTTTTCTACATTTTTCCTAACTATGATTGATTCTCATTTTTGATTAGACATGGACATATACAAACATAAGATGATTGTAAACATTGACTTTAGAGGTTCATTACAGATAAGCAAAAAAACACAAAGTAACGAAAAAAGAATAACAGGAAGAATACAATTCCACTTTTTGTAACTTTTAAACATTTTTCCCTCAGCCTATATGTTGTGAATACAGGTAAGCACCAAATAATGATCGTCCGATCAATGTCCATTCACTTTAACGACCTAACAATTATAATACAAAATAAATATCTTTTACCTCCAGATTTTGAGGCCATAAACAGCTGGTCACCACAACAGCCAATCAAAAATGCAATTAATGATTTTCTATCAAGCAAAGATAACAGTTGTTTCAATTACTCATCAATCACTTGCGTTTTCAGTGTTTTTTCTGCTTCCTTATGATAAAACATTTACAGCATTTAGCAGATGTCCTTATCCAGAGCGACTTACAATTAATATAGTCTTATTATTCAAGCGATTGTGAGTTAAGGGCCTTGCTCAGGGACTCAGCTGTGGCAGAGGTGGGATTTGATTCCTGGACCTTCTATGCCACCACAGTCCCATAATAAAACAATTATTAGGAAAAACTAATACAATAATATCAACAGCTAGTTGCCTATAAACATTTTCTCAATTAGGAATCAGACCAGAGCTACCCACAAGTGGTGACAGCAACAGCTTGTTACACCCACAAGAGAGTTTTCAGTGACTGGTCACCTGCAAGTGCGAACTGTTGCCCATCTGTTTGAGTAAGAGTGCTAATCTTAATATTCTGTATGCATAGCTTACAGGAAGCTAACAGTAACTACCGGGGTTCTGAAAAAGAAAACGTACGTTCATTTCCATTCTTAAAACAGGGCAAATAATGCATTCTTGGAATTAAAGGCATGAATGAGTGTGACGTTATCCTTCTAGGTAGTACTGTTGTGAAAATTAAGTGCAATTACAAGACTCATTGACACCTGACACTGATGACTACATCATGATTCAAATCATGTCAAGATCAATCAATGTCAAGATTTTGCTTTTGAAATAAGTCAAAGTAACCATTAATTGGTGGTGATTAATGTCCAGCTCATTGCTGAATTTATACAGGTTTCATGCTAAATCATGAGATGTGGCATCGGATGCTGTCATCATGCTCTTTCTCTGCCTGTGGTAAAGAAATTAGCTTATGCATGGACTATGATCAGAAGACTTAGTCACACTTCCTCTTTCATGGTTTGTTTGAATGTAAAGTGTACATGATGGCAATCAAATCAAAATGTATTAATGAAGCACATTTAAACTTTAAGATGTTTTTTAAAGCTGAGTATAGGCTTTCAGAGAAAAGACAGTTAGTAGGAAACAAATACATTTCTGAACACTTTTACAATACATACAGTACTTTGCAAACATTTTAAGCCATTAGATTTGCTTTAGCAATGGTATATATGACTATATATAACATATAAAAAATTGTATTTGTCAGTCCTTAATATTCTTTTTTCACGGTTCTTTAGTGCAGTGTTTGTAACCTTGTCATCTTGTTTCCCTTTCCAAAAATGGCTGCCACCATTACAAAAAGACCGTAAAGACTATCAAGCTTCTTCAGAAAACAGAAGGGTCGACTTAGCATCACGATGAAGCTTCCAATGCTGCTATTAGTCAAGTGT
This sequence comes from Parotocinclus haroldoi, assembly GCA_034779995.1. NCBI lineage: Eukaryota > Metazoa > Chordata > Actinopteri > Siluriformes > Loricariidae > Parotocinclus > Parotocinclus haroldoi. Next base: position 30,780 of record JAUZST010007794.1, on the reverse strand, counting down.
ATACGGAGGGGGGTCACATTAATTTGCTTAAAGCATCACAGGCATCATTTGTGTTTTTTTACAGCATCAACATCTATTTTTATGTGATTGAATGCATCAAGTTATATACAGCGCATTATATTGTAATTTGTATTTGTATATAGTATGAATGACACTGCTAGCCTCACTAGATCCCTCTGTTTAACATCACCAGAAAAGATACACAGAGTTTTAAAACTGTCACAATTAATTCACAAAAGATCTTGGAGTTCATGTTGCTATCAGCTCATATCTGAGTCCTGAAATCGTATTTTCCTCAATGCCGCTTAAAAAAGCAGCACAAAAAATCGTTATAAAAGCACACAGAACTTTCTAGAAGATACTGGTGGAGGGTTCAAGTAAGCATGGACAGCTTCCGTGAATATTTTTTTCACTCCATCTTGGTTGAGAGCTGAACACTCGAGGTACTTAACAGCTCTGATTTCCCGAGCCAGTGCTTTTCCCTGCTGAAAGGTGACAGGGGTCAAGTTTTGCTCCCTTAACTTTTTCAAAACTTCTGGATCATCCCTGTGGTCTTTTTTGGTCCCCACAAGCAGTATAGGCACATTGGGGCAGTGTTTCTTTACCTCAGGGTACCACTTCAGCTTTATGTTTGCATAAGAAGTTGGATTCGATATAGCAAAGCAAACGATGAAAACGTTGGTCTGGGGATAGGATATGGTACGTAGACGATCGTATGCTTCCTGACCCGCGGTGTCCCATAGATTGAGGCTGATGGGTTTGGACTCCACCGTGATCTCTGCGCTGTAATTGTCAAACACAGTCGGGACATACTCTTTAGGGAATGCATTGGTGGTGTAGGAGATAAGAAGACAGGTTTTCCCCACAGCTCCATCCCCAACCACCACACACTTGATACTCTGCATTTTCAGATTCTGTCCACCCTCTTCTGAGACCTGAAAAAGTCAGAAAACCATATAGTATAAAGCTGTACCAGTTATGCCCATTTTATAAATGTATGCATGCCACTGCTAGCCTCACTAGATCCCTCTATTTATCCTTCAGAACGTGACCAGAAAAGATTCACAGCGTTTTGAAACTGTCACAATTAGTTCAAAGATCTTGGAGTTCGTGTTGCAATCAGCTCATAGCTGAAAATCATATAGTACAGAGCTGTGCCAGTCGTGCCCAGTTTATTCATGTTCACGTAAATGGAATTACTAACAACAAACACAGTAATGTAATGGTCTTGTTGGAAACTTTAATACACTCAAAAGTGGGGTGCAAAATATGGGAGTAATGATTCAAACATTCCACTTGTACAACAGTGGAAATTGCTTATCTTTACTCTAGTTTTATGTAGCTACTAAATGTCCTATTATATGGTTTGTGTCACACATGCGCAGGCGTTCTGCACAGCGGGCCACACCCACTCACTCCCACGATTAGAATCGCGAGCCTATTAATGACCCACACCTGATGCTTATTTTCACTCTCTCTATATAAGCCCTCTCTCTCAGCACTTCCTCGCTTAATGTCCTCGGTTTACTCGCGGTTTTCAAGCGCGCGCAACGTTGCTCATTAATTTGGGCCTGACCGTGTTTTTCTACCTCCCTTCCGTCTCCCGGTTTCGTCTCTCTTCTTATCTCTTGGTTTTTCTGCGTATCTCCCCTGTACGACCTTGGAAAGTTCTTGAGTTTTGAATTCTGTCATTAAAGTCTCTGTCCTCGCTAAGCTGCGTTTAGCTCAGATTCTCTCTAGTTTACGTTACAGTTTGCTATTATCATATTTACTCTCACTAATATATAACGTCTTTCAATTATATCATATTTAACTTGAACTGAAATAATATTGGTGGGGATGTATTAATAATAATAAACGTATTAATAAATTTAATTTTAAAAACATTGAACATGTGTACACAAAACAATAAGCTTCAAAAATTAAACCTGGTATTTCATTTGAACCTTGTGCGTCTATAAAGATTTTAAAATGCTTTCAGTGTTGCCATGTTTTCTTTTAGAAGGTGCCCAGTCTTTCCTCAAGGCCTGTTGAACTTCCTGGAATTTTTGAAAGCCCAGATGTAATGGAAAATGTCATTTTCATCAACTCATTCGAATTTACAGGCACAAGTTCAAACACTGAGGAGAAGCCTAACTCTCTTTTTTTTGTTGTAAGAGATTATTTGTCACCATTATGTACCTATATATCCTGGTCACCTTCATTTTGTGTCACTCTGCTTATGACATGGTGCTCTGCAGTGTTACATGGGTCAACAAGTGCATTGAGATCTATATGTAGAATATATATAGATAGATATTTTAGCCTGAACCTGGTTACAACCTAAAAAACGGTATCGTTGGTCGATTTTAATATAGTCAGTACCAAAGCTTTAAAAAAATGCATTATTTATTCCAGATGACCAGACCAAACAATGTCACTGTATCATAATGTAGATAGAACTCAGCTTTGAAGAATCAATGCAGTGGCATAGACGAGGAGACGGAAAGCTAAATATACACAAAGTAAAGCAATCCATTATCTAGTAAAGTTTTGTTTTGTTGGAGCAAACATGCAATCACAAGACCAATTGACTGGAGTAAAGTTCCTCTTTAGAACTTGAGAATAAATACTTTCAGCAAGATAATTTTGTCACATATATACAAATCCAATGTGCTGTTTGTAAGAACACAAAATCTGTGTTTTATAACGACCACTATTGGACACATTACTGAAAAACTGTAGAAACCTGAAGATTGTGCACTTATATAGGAACACAAAGCAAAAACATAAACTTTTCGGCAACTTTACGGCATAAAAACATATTTTACAAACGTGAATGAACTATGGCATGTTGACATATGGTTAAGTTCTCACTCAATGCATATAATACTTCATACAATCTAACTTATTAATACAGACACAAGTCATTTTGTATTTTAATGTATGCTCATTTCATTGAAGATGACCAATAACTCTATAGTTGACTGTACACTTATAAACATCTAAGGAGAATTCAGGCATTAGGACTTAACATCCGGCATTTACACAGAAACCTTCACATCTAATCATCTATCACCGGATTGTCAGTAGGCCTGCATTTAGAATCTGCTAGTCTTTACAAATATATATCTAATACAAAAAAAACATTAGTTAATAGTTTGATCTTGAACATACCCAGAGCAACGTTCCTCCAGTTGAAGCGTACTGTGTACTGTGTTACTTTGTCAATGTAACATTAAAGCTTGCAACATTAAAGTCAGCCTCCACACCCAAACCACTCACTCCACAGCCATGTCAGCTACATTCAGTTACATGTTCTAAACAGAAACATTGTGATGACTTAGTAATACAGTCATTATGAGGAAGTCCTGAGTCTTATGAGAAGCATGTGCGTAACAAGATTACAAAATAATTTGTCTAGTGCAAAGACTAGCAAATAAGAACATTTGGGCACTGGAGGATTTCTCAACAGCAGGAGTTGCATGTCTGCAGTGAGAGAGAGAATCAAGGCCATTGTATTTGTGATTGCTATATCGATGTTGTTTGATGCCCTTTAATATAACTACTGGACAACCAATGAAAGAGGACAGCTATTTTGAAAGAAACCTGTTTATAGCCTCTTAATGTGTTGACTACTCCAGTTATTTTTGTATCTGATCATTTATCATATACTGTAACATTATTAGTCAATTCCTTGAGCACTGACCAACAAACCTAATCAGCACTAACACTGTACTCTCCAGTTTATTATTATTATTATTATTATTATTAATCAAATAATAATAATAATAATAATAACATGTACTCTGCTCTTTGACCTATTAATACTCTGCGTTTTTACAAAACAACGATTAAGAGAGCATTAGTCAACTGGTGTTCTTAAGCCATGGACTATTTTTGCTAGCATGAGGAAATATTTTCCAAGGTGAACACAAAGCACTGCTGTAAGCTGCTCTAGATACAAGCTAAAACAGTAGTTGAACCTAGTTCAACCAGTTGCTAACTACATGGAGTTTGGCATGTTTTCCCTTGTCTTTATCAAATTCCTCTGGGTGTAGCAGTTTCCTCCCCCATTCCCATAACAGTCCAGTTTATCAAGTTTAGTCTTAATTGTCCTGGGGTGTCATGGATTAATGGATGAATGTGACATTATTTGATGGATTGGGGTCCTGTCCAGTCTGTACTCAAATTTTGCACACATTGTTTGTGACCCTGCAAGGATAAAACTCTTTCAGAGGATGAAGATGATGAATGAATGAATGAATGAATGGATGAATTAATTAATTAATTAAAAGAAAAAAAATGAAATAACGAATGAAGGTAACACACACTGATCATCAGACTGATCTGAGTATGAAAATATAACAGAAGATTCTCAAGAAATTAGAAAATGCACTCCTGATATCCATGCCATCATTTGACCATCATTGCTCACTGCTAGAATGAACTCTAGTTGGAAAAGTTGGAAACAGGGAAATTCACGTATATTTCATTTTTTGAAATTGGATCATGGATCTCGGTGTTCAAAATCTTCCAAAATGTCTTGTCTTCTTAAAAGTTTATTCATTTTTTTTTGACAATCTGCGATCACAAGCCTAAATACAACAGTGCAGATCCAGTTTGTCTATAGGGAGAGATCTACGAAATGCAATCTTGTGAATCCTGTGGCAGACAAGTGAGAAAATTAAAATTTTATAGAGATTTAAATATAAATAAAAATCATGTAGGGGTTGCTCACCCAAACCACTTAACTGGTCTTCGTTAGGGCACCTGCAGCTATTTTGAAATATACAAGGCCATCAGCACAGAAATTGCTGAATGTTACAGTTCTCAGAAACAAGGGAAAAATAAACTGTCAAAATTCAAAACCTTGTAAAACAAAAATATTGCTGCTGCAGCTGTTTCCAGTTACACGGCTGGGTTCTTTGAATACACAAATCAATGCCAATTTAAAGACACCAATTAACCTAACACGCATGTCTTTAGACTGTGGGAGGAAACCGGAGTACCCAGAGTAAACCCACGCAGACATGAGGAGGACATGCAGACTCCACACAGAAAGGACCCAAGCCGCTCCACTCTGGGACTGGACCTGGGAGATTACAACAAACCAAACAAATTACAACTACTTATCAACTGTTTGAAGCCATTTCCTGTAAAATGCTGTCTGCAAGTTTATCCATTTGGTTATCCCATACAACAGTTCCAATTCCAATGAAGTTGGGAGGCAGTGTAAAACATAAATCAAAACAGAATACGATGACTTGCAAATCCTTTTCAGCTTGTATTCAATTGAAAACACTGCAAAAACAAGCTATTTAATGTTTAAATTGATGTTCCCGTTATTACCCCCCCCCTCCCCCCCACACACACACAAACACACACTCACATCTTTCAATTAACCTGTTCACCTGTGGAATTTTTCAAACAGGTTTTTTTAGCATTCATCAACTTTCAAAGTCCTTTGTTGCCCCTGTCCTAACTTTTTCTTGGAACGTGTTACAAACATCAAATTAAAAAAATTGTGAATATTTGCAAAACAACAATCAAGTTTATCCTTTTGAACATTAAATATCACATCTTAGGAGTGTATTCAATTCATTTACATTTTACACAATGACCTAACTTCATTGGAATTGGGGTTGTAGATTTGATCTATTTGTTTAATTATTTCATTGCTCATTTTGTGACCAGTCATTTGCTCCTATATTCAATAAGCTATACAGATTGTAGTGAATTATTTCGCAACATTGGGTTTGACCAATATTTAACCAGGAGCGTACGCCTCTGTGTCTGACTTGTTCAATAAGTATGTTAAACCGTCAAATTTTATGTCTACAAGAAAAGAGACACAGCCAGTATAGTTTGTACTGTATAAACTGTACTGTAACTTTTACTTTATTTCTTCAAAACTTACATTAATTTATTATTTTGATATATTAAATTCAGCATTTATCTAACAGTTTAGCAATGCATCGCCTGTTTAATCAACTGACACCTCTGAAGGGCACTGAGGTATTGATTAACCTACAGCTCCATGTGAACACTGCACTACACTTTATACTTGCTAATGCTAAATGACTAAACTATAATCAAACTTTTGTACATTTTTGTCATGGACAAATATCTTTGACTTAGATCATTCACCCAAATAGATAAGAATTTTTTTTTAAAAACTGAAGGAGCGTTTATTTAGGGTGCTATTTATTTATAATTTAATGCTTCGTGCACTGTATTACTGTCTCCTTACCTGCCCTTTAGAATAACACAGAGCATTTTAATCCAATTATTATGTCAAATAAAACAGTGAACATACACTCACTGGCCACTTTATTCGGTACATATTGCTATTACTGGGTTGAACCTCCTCTTGCCTTAATTATTCCTGGTATAGATTGATTCAACAAGGTGCCGGAAATATTCCTCAGAGACTTAGGTCCATATTGGCATTATAGGCTCACACAGTTGCTGCACATTTGTCAACTGCACATTTCTGATGCAAACCTCCTCTTCCACCAGATAACAAACATGCTGTACTGGATTTGATCTGGTGACTGCGGAGGCCATTTAAGTACAGTAAACGCACTGTAATATTTAAGAAGGCAGGGTAGAAGACGGTACACTGTGGTCATTAAGGGATGGACATGGTCAGCAACAATAAGCAGGTAAGCTGTGGCATTTAATTGATTCACAGTCAGTATTAAAGGGCCCAAAGTGTGCAAAAAATAACACCTACAGAATTAAATTAAACTCCTTATATAAAAAAATATAGATTTGGTGATTTAACACTGAAGTAAATAATACAGTGCCATGAATGACACAAGAGGGCGTCAAAGTGCCCATGTCTATAAAAATCTTGGTGAGATCATAGACTGCAAGACATGCTTCTACGGCACGTTTACCCAAAGCTGGGTCTGTAGATTCCCCACACTTTTAGTTTCCCAAAGCTGGTTTCAAAGTTGGTCCCATAAATGTTTTACTGGCAATAAATTTGGTGATTGGGCAAGCCAAAAAAAAGGTTGCATTCTGGCAGAGACATTCCTGGGAAACCTTTGTATGGGTGAGCATTATCCTGCTGAAACATGCCAGTTGGAAGCCCTGCCATGAGAGGCAAGACTGTGGCAGCAGCATGTTCTGCACATATAGCTGATCGCTCAGCGTCCGTCTGATCACTACTAGGTGTGACCGATTGTCTTATTTGATGGCTCCCCAGATAATCACACCAGCAGCTGGGGCAGCACGTTGCTCTACAACAAAGGCAGTTTTGAGTGTTCACCACGACATCTCCATACTCAAAACTCACCATTATCGGATCCCAAACAGATCATGGATTTGCCACTAAAGATACATACATACATAAAGTACATAGCAGATCAGGTTTCTCTAAAATAGTAAAAAACAAAATTCTAAAATACTGTCAAATTGAATAACTGCAAAAATACTAAATATAAATCAACTTTTATATTACGAAACCACAATTTTATCATTGTATTCCACATTTTAGGCAATGCCATGCAGCTAAGAGACTAAGAAAAGTCTATAATACAACGTCTATGATCACTAAGATGATTATATTTGGTACAATAAAGTAAATATTAATTTACAACGGTACATTTTAGCGCACGTCATCCTGTATGTATGTGGTATGTGTTATATGATCACCTGTACAGTTGGCGGCGATGTCGGTGGGGTTTGGTTAGATATACGCGCTCCCTGCAGTCTAAAAGGCGATATACATGCGTTTTATTTTTACTACCCTTATTCCGACAAATCCCGCCCCCTTGTATGATGATTGCTTTAGTAGCAAGACGTATTAACGGCCTGCCAATTACATGAGACCATATCCAACCCTTTTAGCTCATCAGCCAATCATAGCAACTCGTGCCAATACGGGTAGGAAACGTAAGCGCGTCTCTGCAGTGTTTCAAAAACTGAACGAGCGGGGGCGAGCCTGAGGAAAGCGGATAAGACGGAGGTATAGTGCACGATGTAAGTGGAGATAGACATTTATGATTTGTGTGGATTGTACTAAAACAATCGGTCCGCGTTCATTTCAGAAATGTAGGCCCCATTAGTGACAGTCATGCCGATCCATTGCAACGCAGCTTGAGTCGCGTTCAATCCACTGGGCTGGTCACTGCACTTAGCTGCCGCCTGACCGGAGGACATTGCGAACAGGCGAGGAGACGGCAACCTGCTGATGTATTTCCCATTTCATTAATCCTGCTACTTGGGACAACATTCTGAACGCGAATATCTTTAATCCACAAGTCTCGGACAGTCAGCTGTCTCAATGGAGTGTGAACGGGGATCTCCCGGGAACTGGAACAGGACATAAGGAGTCTCCGATCTTAATCTGAGAACGTGCCAATAAATACACGGAGGTACGCGACTCAAACGCTTTCTTTCCATTTAAAGGTTTTATGTCTCTGAGTTCATGTGAAGTAACTTCTAACTTAGTCTAACCTCAAAAGCAACGCTACGCCGCCAATTATTACTATGAGCAGCAACTGCATAGAGATCCTGCACTAAATCCTGCCGTAAATACTCTTACAGCTCGGTCGTTATGCGGAAAGGGTTGCAGCAGAGAAAATTGTTTTTCCTCCCTATCCAGCTCTTTAACGGTACGTGTCCTTCTGGAAATCTTTTCACGTTTTTAATCGGCACGTTGTTCACCCAAACGTTTGGCTTTCACGTGTAATGGATACTGCTCACAAAAGTCGTTTTGACATACCCCCTTTTGTGAGCAGTATATAACAAGCTTACTGAACAGCCGCTCCTGTCTTTCAACTGCTGGACATGTATTTGTATCTAAGCCACTACTAAACTGCTCACTAAAACATGGGGGATATTTCATCAAGGGATATTTCCCATATTTTCGTGAGCGGTTTAGTTTTGGATGCCTTTCTTCACACCTGCATAGCCGTTCAATTATTAAGGAAAATCCAGAAGATTTCAATCGGGGTCCATGAAATGAGATGCGTCCATGTGCAATGTTTTGTTTTAAATGAAACCACATGCGCCGTTTTTTATTTTTATTTGATCAACTTTTAATTGCATCAAAAAGAAATAGACTTTAGGGATTAGGCCAATGAAATGAGACACGTTTGTTCAATAGCTTTAAACGATAGACTTAATTACAGTATTACACTCTTTTTAGAGTTCTTAATTTACTTGGTTACCTTTTCAGTGAACCATATTATTTTCAGTAAAATAATCGTAAGATGTTGGTAATGGCGAAAAGAAAGGCTGCTCTAGACATGTTTACAGTTCAAGCAGTTGTGGGTTAAGGGCCTTGCTCAATGACCTAACTGTGGCAGTTTGGAAGAGGTGGGGTTTGAACCCTAAACCTTCTGGTCCATAGTTCATAGTATCTTACCCACTAGGCTACCACAGTCCACAGTTCTTCACTTTTTATGAACTCCGAGCTGAACATAATTGACTGTACATTATTTGGAAAGTATTTTATGGAGGTAAGAGTATTTTTCCATACTTGTTCCACATAATCCAATAGGAAAATGGTCTCAGGTCAAACAAAACGTTACGGTGCGTTGCGTCAATCTCTGAGGTTTGGTATTCAAGTTTGAATGTGTTGGAATGAAATGGTAATTGAACTGACAGCACCATCAACTCCAGTTCAGTGAAGCTGGTAAACAGGAGTACATGTTCACACCCTGTCCTATATCGTCTAGTCTGAAACTTGCACTCACTGACACGATCACTTTCATGCCACTCATAACTGACAAGTGGCACTATTGTTTTCTTCTTTTGTTTGACTTGTTTTGTTCTCACACTGACATTGTCCGGCCAGACAGAACTGAAAGAATGCAATTTTTTGTTTGGTGCTCTCAACAAAATAAAATGCAGACTTCTTTCTCAAACAATTACATTGCTTATGGAGAACACTGAGCCAAAAATGTTATCACTGAGCCACAACCGAATCTAATAATTCAAATTAGTAACACATCAAAACAAAAAAAAATTATTTATGTATACACATTAATATGAATATATATATGTGTGTGTGTGTGTGTGTGTGTGTGTGTGTGTGTGTGTGTACACACACCTTGTACTATATTTCGTTCCATTTCATGTGGTACAAATGACAATAACGTCTCATTGAATATGTTCATATTTGGATCCCTTTTGCAGACACCTTGAGGAGTTGCCCAAAAGCTCACCAATGACAGCTTGGCGGACTGCTATTTGAACTCACAAACTTACAATTACTTGTTTGTAGCCCTAACCACTGAGCCTTCTTTCTCTTTCCCAGATCAAGCCAGCAGTCTCACCATGGACTTCAGAAAACTGGCAGCTTTGTGTATGGTGTGCTTGTGCTTCCTAAAAGAATGTCAAGCAGACAAGCTTAATCAAGTCAGCACGGAGTCTCAACAAGTCGACTATGGTATGTTCGACCTGAATATCTGTAATTATTTAATATGCGCTGGAAAATCTCATGGATGACTTCACTTTTGTGTTCAGATACATAACCTCAGTTGTACACAATGCTGAAAGCATAAGAGACAATTAGGATGCTACCGAAACCTTTTTGTGTTCCTGAAAATGTGCTGTGTTTATATATTTAAGAGGCCATGTAAAGAACAGACTGAATTTACTTTGTACAGTAAGCTGAATTTAGTGAGACCATTGGATTGTTTGTTTAAATAACTTCTTTGACCTGGAATCGCTTCGTTTGCAGTTTGCTGGTCAGTTATTTGCGAGAACAAAACCACTGCTGTTCAGGTAATTTCTTGTTAAAGATAAACTAAGGAATGAGCTGGCATAAGAAATGAGAAGTCTTTTAGAGTTCGTTAGGCCGCCTTCATTTCTTATATCCTAAATTGTCAGGTGCAAGTGCCAACTGAATGTCTTACATAAGCATCACATGCAGTAACCAGGATAGACAGGAGTCATAGGGTGCCAACATACTGAGAATGCACAAAGTTCTTGGATATTTGGTGCTTGCTTGTGGCTTAAATAGTGGTCAAATAAATATTTGGTGAATTTTAACCTGGTTTAAGGCTAAAATTGAAATGAATCCAAAGCACTTTTTTAATTCGGCCAGTTTTGAGTACATGTTGCTTTACATGACCCCACCTCCTCATTCAGTGATTAATGAGGAATAAAATCAGCAGGAAGAAGCACTGTGGATAATATTTTTGTCTAACCTTCAACTTAGAAGTTTGCAGTAATGTTATTGTGGATTCTGCAGCAAGCAACTGCAGTAACACCAGTGACTTTTTAGTAATCTACTGCTACTTCTGTTATGCCCTGCTATTACCAGTGGTCAACAGAATACACACAGTGCACAGTACCATATATATTTTTTTTATCTTTCTATTCACAGTTCCCTGACAGTTTCACCTCGTTTGCAAGTCTATCCTGTGCTTACGTGGGTTCACTCCTGATTCTCTGGTTTCCTTCCATTTTCAAAGGCACGTTAGGCTAATTGTGGACTGTGGTAGCCTAGCGGTTAAGGTTCTGGACTATGGACCAGAAGGTCCAGGGTTCAAATCCTACGTCTTCCACAGTTGGGTCCCTGAGCAAGGCTTTAACCTACTATTTCTTGGATTGTAAGACTGTATTAATTGTAAGTTGCTCTGGATAAGGGCGTCTGCTAAATGCTGTAAATGTAATTGGTCGGTTTAAATTGGCCCAGTATGAAGGTCTCTAACTAATATCAATGTAACCTTACTCGTGTCGTGAATAACCACTGAAAAAAATGATTTCATATATTCAAATCCAGTATGGAATGATTCTGCTATATTTGTCATTTGCACTCACTTTGAATCAGATCTATCTTATAACAGACGTGTACTTGTGTACTGCAGTTAAACATGTAATGCTCTCACACTTGTAACTTCAGGGCAGTTTGTGCTGACAGTAGCTGAAATTTAAAATCACTTTATCCACTCAGGTTCTATAAAGCTGCAGCTGATTATTGTTATTTTGCATCCAATTTATATTAAATGTAACGATATTAGTGTACTGATGGCATCTTTTTAGTCTGTCAGTGTTTCCATGAACTTAATAATCAGATAACTGTAGAAAATCAGATTTTTTTTCCCAGCAATCTAATTAAGGAGTATACATACCTACCTGATCGTATAATGGGAAACCTCCGGGTTTACATGATCCAGGCAGTAATCGGATTTCGACTTTGCGACCAGCCATTAATCTCATCGAAAGTTGTGACGTAAACTTCAAACTTCCTAGAAGTTGTTTTCGAATTCTTTGTTTTCTTGAGTGTACATTGCATTTGTCTCAGTGTTCAATACCCGTTTCTATGCGTTCATTTCCATGCTGCCTTTAGGGATGCCAGATCCACTGAGTGAATCCTCCACCAGGTCTATGTAAATAAGCACAAATTAGGTGAAACCGCTAAGAATAATCTAACCTGGCAACCTTGAATTTATTTATTTTTTGTTGCTCTGCATACATGCGCACACAGCCAGATCCAAATTAAATTGGAGAACTGGTTCACATGCAATTAGTACTCCAGTTGCTGGGATTAAATCCATCCCACACCTAGTAAAACGGGACACAGTATTTATTTACCAAGCATTAAGCTAGCGTATATAAAAAGCACCTAGATGATCTGTGGTAATTCTCTGTTGGGGTTTGATGATGCTTAATGATGCACTATGTAACACTGCACAGCACTGAGATGTCCATTATTAGATGCTTTCTATTAATTATGCATTATATGCTTGTGCCTGACGATGGGAGACTTGCAGCTGTCTTGTCACGTGCAAAATCTTCATGAATATTATTTAGTGAAACGGTTTAAATATTATTTTCTTGCTTAAATCCAAAAACTACTCATATGTAAGGCTCGGTACTGGAAAAAGGCATCGACTAGTATCAAGAATGATGTTTATTTTTTATGCTTGAAGGAAATGGTGGACGAAAAGCATGGATTAATAAGACCTAAAAATATGACGAAGTTTGTGTTTGTGTTGTAGTACTCTCATCCTTAATTGTACTTTCCTTGCTCTCTGGGAAAGATGGACTTAAATTGTTGAGACCAGCCAAGTCTAATCAGACTGTCTGAGGTAACCTTCCAATAGTTACATTGCTTTAGTTTGGCTAAATCAATTTTTTTTTTTAAGCCAGACCCTTCTCTACATGCCGATTAAAAATCTCCACTTAGATTGGACAAAATAAAACAAGGAACTGATGTTTTCGTTCATTTTATTTTAAATAGCCAGACACCAAGTTTGCATTTTCGCTCGCTTTTCTTTACCATGCCTGCAAAATCTGGAATTATTCTTCTGTTTTGACATTTAATAATAAAAAGGAATAAAAAAGGCATGTTGCTGGATATATGTTATATTTGACAAAAGATATGGTGTAAGTATAATGCTAATGAACGTAAAGTGAACTACAAACTAATTTAATAATTTTAGATTTTTTAATTTTTTTATTTGCTTATTTATGAAGAAAGGTCTTGACTTCTAGGCTCGACTACTAAAAGCCTGTCTTTACTCAAACTTGGTGTGTACCGCTCTCTGCTCAGACTGGGCTCTAGCAGTCTTGGCTACAACACTACTTGCATCTCGTCATCTCTTTACTGCTCAGAAACATGAAAACGTGTAACAGAGGTCAAAAGCTGTCACAGCTTTACTTCACTAAAGTACACAACATCCGCTTTGGTGCAATAAATGCCTTTAGGTAGAAGATCAATACTGACTACATGTACCTCATGGAATAGAATTATACTCTGTTGGAAAAGCTGGCGTTTCTGTTCTTTAAGAACAGAGCTACTGTTTCTGCCTCTGCTCAAGCCATTACATTTTTGACTCGAGTCCACACTCCCATACTAGCAACACATACTTTTAGCAGACTAAGACTGTTTGATGTTTAATACAGTGTTCAACACTACTTTATTTTTGCCTGTCAAGTCTCGTTTGTCGCAATTAGAAGTTGTCAGCAAAGGTGTTGCCCTGATATCACAATTTAAGTCAGCTTGTGAGACGGGTACTGGTATTACAAAATTTTCAACCCTGCCCAGCCCTGCCAAAAGATGGTGCAGATTTTTGTAAAATCCATGTACATGCTGACTTGATCCAGACGTTAAACTAATGAACCTTGAGTTTTACTGTTCAATTTTAAGCGCTCATGTCCTTTTTCCATCATCAGATTATTTTGTATACCAATGCATTATTGCAACAGTCAATAAACCAACATGGACAGAATAATTGGTAACATTCTGTATATTTTCACTTGGTTAATGATTTAAAACTATTAGGTCATAACTAGAAGTACTACATTTAAATAGTTACTGCTCATAACAATGAGGGTAAACTCAAATGAAATATCCCACAATTTTTGAGAGGTGTGTGTGTGTGTATATGTGTATGTGTGTGTATATGTGTATGTGTGTGTATATGTGTATGTGTGTGTATTTATATATATTTATATATATATATATATATATATATATATATATATGATCAGTTATTCTGCCTTCCTCACTTTATTCAGTATCGGCTGCAGTTATGACATTTTATGATGGATCTTTATCACTTTGGTAACTTATTGTAGCTTAGCTAAACATAAATGCATTGTTACTACTGTGGGGGTATTTATATTTGGTCTTCCTTTAGTCTCTCTCGGTTATATGTATCATTTAAAGATGCATTGTGAGCAAGAAATAGTCTTAAAAACCTTTTGCTATTTAAAGTAAGCCAATACAAGCTTATAATATACAAAATGAATAATAACCAGTTTCTTTTGTTTAAAATTCAGTTTATAGATATTTCGTTCAACTGACTTAAACTCTGTAAGAGTTAAAATAATTATCGAGTATTATATTATCACATACTCTCATTCTGTTGAAACAAAGGTGATTATTGATTTGATTCTCTACATCTGATTTGAAAGCAAAATAAGAACGGGCAATGTTCAGCAATGGACGGTTTTATACACTAGAATTTCACAACAGATTTTATTTCCACATTTTTTAAAAATCAGAAACCTAATAGCTGTAGGACCCAAATGGAGTTATTAGAGTACTTAGTGGGGACTTATTAGACAGTAGAAGATTAGAAAGTTTGCACCTTATGAGGAGAATTTTTTTTTTTTTTTTTTTTCTTTTTTTTTTTCCTCTCGTAACTTGATCTGAAAATAAACATTTCTTTAATAAAGGTAGTTATTACTGCACGTCATGGTCTTAGAGAATTACAGTACATGTGGATGGCAATAGGTACAATAGTAATTTTAGAACTCTTCATCCAAGATGAAAGCGTCTTGCAAACCTAGCCATGCCTTTATGCATAAGCAAGTGAAGTAGTTTATAACTAAGCTTAAGTAGGTGAATGGTCATGAGTTTCCATTATAGATGGAGCTTAACAGTTGTCAGATATAGTTCATGATGACAGGCTTTACTGTCAAAATGCTCACTTGCTTGTGTAAATGTTAGCTAATATAACGTTAATATACAGTCAGATGCAGTTACTTGCACCTTTGTTAAAAAGGTTATGAGACATAACAGCGCTGAACAGCCCTTCTCAAATAATGCTTAATGAGATTGCAGAATACAGAGCAAGGAATATGAGAACACAGAGTACCAGAGCCCTAGCACCTTTATGGTCTCTACTGAAAACCTCTGAACGAGCTGCAGAGTCATTTTTAGGCCCCTGATCTGGAATGGTCAATGGCCAAGCTTTATTCTATGGTCATTGAACAATTTTTGTGTACGTTTGCCTTTTTTTGGGTTACAATCCTGCTTAAACTACACGGTTCACAAAAATTAGGGGATGTTTCAAAATGCATCCCACAAGAACTGCTTGATGATCTGATCCTGTCCATGCCCCATCAATGTTAGTATGATTTGGCAGTCTTGGGTGACCATAAACTCTACTGAACAATCAATGTGTGGTACTATCATCCAGTTTGACATGCTTCTGTTCACCCCTATGAATATATCACTTTCTTCTCGGTCACAATAATTGAGTTTGCATCTCATTTACATAATCGAGCAACTTTAACTTTTCATTTGCTTTTCTGATTATTAATTTTAATGAAATAAAATCAAATGCTTCTTTTTTAATTGCTTCATATTCGTTTGGAAATATCCCCTAATTTTTGTGAGCAGTGTATCAACCTTTGTTTTGAGTGAGGTCAGAGAGATTGCCATTTCATATCTCCTGGTACGTTATGCCGTCCATGATGCTGTATAGTCGAACAAAATCTCCACTTAGATTGGACAAAATAAAGGAACTGATGTTTTCGTTCATTTTATTTTAAATAGCCAGACACCAAGTTTGCATTTTCGCTCACTTTTCTTTACCATGTCTGCAAAATCTGGAATTATTCTTGTTTTGACATTTAATAATAAAAATGAATAAAAAAGGCATGTTGCTGGATATATGTTATATATCCTGGTACGTTATGCCGTCCATGATGCTGTATAGTCGAACAAGGCTCTCAAGGACTATGTCAAAATTGCATTAGAATTTTGAACTCCAGATGACCTTTTTCTTTGATGTGGGATTTGCGAGAATATTTCATTCTTATACCAGTGATGGTCTATATAAACAAAGCATTGACGTGATTGTTTTAATTGTTTATCAAAATCTGCACTATAAATAACAACATAAACTTGTTTAACCTTAATCTGTGATGTAAAAAGTGCTTTATGTATGTATATAATTCTGATTTGCCCTGCCTTTATAGTGGCCAGTGTGTTTGGACTAAAAAATCCATTGGGACTCGCATACTAACTCAGGTCTTCAATAATATATAAGCAGCTGATGTACTTTGAGTCAGATTTCTTAAGTTGAACAGTTTGCTAATACTGCAAGACATGTGAGTAGCCATTGAGGCCTGGGGTCAGGTTCCTGTGAGCAGCATAATGTCAGCTGCACATTGTATATATCCTCAAATGAGAACTTGGTCTATTTCCACTCCCCACTGCAGCAATCGACCGGCTCCTAGAAAGGCAGCAGTAAGACTGCTGATTTTGCTGTCGTCGTCTTTAGTGTTGCTTGATATTATGACTGTGCCTTAGAATTTTGTAAATTTGTGCATTAATATGATCTGAAACGTAATTTACACCCTTTGCAATTCTTACAAACATAATCCAATTCAGCAAATAAGAAAGTATTATAC
Source organism: Parotocinclus haroldoi (assembly GCA_034779995.1). Taxonomy (NCBI): domain Eukaryota; kingdom Metazoa; phylum Chordata; class Actinopteri; order Siluriformes; family Loricariidae; genus Parotocinclus; species Parotocinclus haroldoi. The sequence goes on along the minus strand of JAUZST010007794.1, from coordinate 13,683 downwards.
TGTTATTGTACTATTACTTATCATCATCATAATTATTTTATTATATCATATTTTGTAACCCTAGTGTGATTTTTATTATTATTATTTTTTCTTCCCCCTTGTCTCAGCGACTGTAACTAAAGATTTCCGGTGACTGCTGACAAGTCCTGACTGCACGTCGGCTTGAAGGCATTTCAGCCCGTTCCTGTGAATAGCTTTAATTTGAAATGTCAATAGGTTACCTGGAATGAATTGCTTACCTTTTATAAATTTACTGTTGGATTATGGCCAGGGTTTTTAACTTGATCATTCCAAAATATTAACTTATTTAAGCTTCTTTAGCTGTTATTTGCTAGAACAACTTGCTTATACTTGTTGTCCTGTTCTGTGACCCACATTTCCTTAAAATTCAGTTTACAGACAGATGTCCTGACACTTTCATTTGCTGTTTGCTGGTGTAACGCCTAATTAATTGTTCCATCAATGACGACATGCCATCCTGGCCCAGATGCAGCACATGGGATCCAAACCATAATAGTGCCGTAACCCATGTTCATAAATGGAATAAGGTTCTCTCCTTTCTCCAGACATGGAACTATTTGGTTTAAGTAAGACGTTTTTGTTTTGGTCTCATTCGTTCACAAAAGGTGTTTCAGTTCAGGCGAATTCCACAAAACGTAGTCCTTGCAATCCTGCCATGAACGCCATTTGTTGTTTAGGGTTTTGGTGAACTCATAAATGTTAGCATCAATCCAGTATGAGAGAAGGCTTTATTTGCTTAGGAGTTGCCCTGGATTTCTATGTGACCTTGGAAACTACACTGCTCACAACAATTAGGGGATATTTCATTTTGAAGTATACTACACTTTGTGTGTTGACCACTCCCTGTTCTTCCATTTATTTTATCTGTCTGGCTGTGGCTTAGTGGAGTTTTCTGAGGTCCCCAGAAATATTCTTTGTACCTGCTTTGATGCACTTCTGTCAATATCAGACTTTGGTAGATCACTGTTCTTTAGGGATAACAAGGTGCTCACTCGTAAGTTCTTGCCATATTATTTATTAAAACTCTGGAATTCTAGAGGGGCTTACACTTTTTCACTCTTAGATCTATAACCATAGATCAGTAGTAAATAAATGACCAAGTATAATGTTGGTTATTAAAGTGTTTGACTTGGTTCTCTATATCTACAGTATTTTAATCGTATTCTCATCAGGGTAGGTACTGAGCCACAGCCAGTTGAAGCCAACAAATCAATACCGTTTTAAGTGAGACCTCTGGACTTTTTTCTTCTCAAAATCTCACCTTTGAAAAAAAAACGCAGATACTCTTCAACCTCAACTCTTGCCCGAGAAACGCCTGACATTTTAAAGTGAACGTTAACAGTCCTTTCCATTCATTGAATGAATAAGACACTTAACCTTTACTTCCCCAAAAAACACGATATTCCGACTAATAGGTTGCTTTTATTTTTTTAAAAGTGTCCATTCAGAAAAAGTCAGAAACCAATGAAAAGCACTGAATATTGACCCAGTTCCCCATTTGTTTTCAAATGCCTTCTATTGGAGAAGCACTAAAAGCCACTCCTCAATTCGCCTTTCGACGTCATTTGTCTAAATATGGTATAGTATATACAAAGTTATACATGCTGAATAAATCAATTCAATGTAAAATAAAATAAATCAATAAAATATATATATATATATCTCCTCCTTTGTGATTGTTGGTGAACTTTAGTTGGTTTGCGTTCTTGGGCTGTCCTTCATGTTTACTAGCATGAGGTAATGTCTACTACAAAGAACACAAACCACGTCTGTAACGCGCTTTAGATAAGGATGTAAGCTAAATGTTGTAAATGTAAATGAGAGGCAGAGAACGAACCCCAGTGTTTTACCAACGTTAAACTCATTAACAAAAACTGAGCTACTGGCAGTTTACTTGCACTTTTCCTTTTCTGAATGTATTGTATGGGAATGTAGTCTATGGCATTGTTTTAAAAAAATACAAAACTTGTTTAAGTACAGAATTGCTTATTATATTTAAGAATTTAAAATGTAATGTCATTGTTTTGGTACTCTTGAAAACATTCATTTTGTCGTACTTGATACCAATATTGATCAAATTGTATAAATAAGTAAGTCCAAATGTCCTTGTTCATTTACTCTATACAACTTTAGTACATAGTTCAGAGTGACATTCTGCGGTCCCTATAACCGCCTGTGGTGATGAAACAGCTGTACAGATTTGCTGCCTAAAAATAGGAGATGGCTAGTTTAAGTTAATACCACTGCCGCATCTAAATTTAGCCACCTTTTGCTCTTTGTTCTGTAAGCTGCAGAGCCTCTCTGTCGGATTTGTGTTCATAGGAGGCTCTTTACAAAACCCTGATGAATTTTTGAGATGGGATCAAGGTGTCTTGTTCTACCAGAAGGTCCTCATTAGGATTACATGTTGCCTTTTAAACAGGCATTCAGAGGCAATGCTGCAGCCACTTAGATAACAGGATGTAAAGGGCCAACTTGTTCTGTTAATATGTAATTAGGTACAAGTATTTTATTTCATATTGTTTCTTATGCCAGCCCATGATTTCACATTCACTAAAAGGTATCGTAGCAAGCTGTCAAGCCAGTTCCTTTTCACTTAAATCTAATTTTTGAAATTATTATTAGACCCTTCACCACTGTTTGTATACATTTTTTTTTCCAGAATTGTGCCGCATCGACCAACCCCTGTGCCAAGATGAAAATGTGATCCTCAGTTTTGAAGCCATTCGCAGCATTCATAAGCAGATGGACGACGATGCCAATGGGAATGTGGATGTTGCAGAGACAGACGGGGTCAGTGCTTTGCTTGTTAAAGCCTGCTAAGTTATAGCACATTTGCTGCAAAACTAACTCTGGGGTGCTTGCTGAATTATTAATGGGACTTGGTCTGTGTTTAAAATCGTGCGGATATCGTCTTTGCTAGAACTTTTCTGTCATAAAGTTTATGGAAAACAGGTGTTGTCCACAAACTTGTGACATTCAGAGGTTATATTACATCTTTGGCATTCCATCACTCAACAAAATCTAAATCTTGCCATAAATGGAGTTGTCATCTTATCTTATGTTACAATATTTGGCTAAAAGTTTGAGTGAAAAGTGCTGTCTGGTGGGTCTGCAGGTTCTGTACCGTTTAACGACCACATGACAGGATGTTGAATGAAATGGACAGGCACATAGACTGGCAGTTGTAGGTGCTTTGGTCTATGTTGGTAGGGTTTCAGCCCTGCTAACTGGGAAATCTGCTAACTGAGAGATGCACACATCTTTACTCCTCAATATGACACTTGCATCTAACATGTCGACTTAAAAAACCATTTTCATATACTCTGTAATATATCCCCTTAACGTACTGTTTTAATAAGTGCTTTTTCCTATTTGATCTGCTGTCTGTTTAATGCTGTGGCTGATTGGTGTATTTCTTATAATGCAAATATTATTACCATATAGAGTCGTAACCATCTTGGACGATTAGGATTTCCACTTTTTTAAACATAAGACTGGCCAGTTGTAATTTTCGTTTTCTGTCCGACAATTAGAAATGATTTGTTTTAGTAAGAGAGATTCTGTAATTATTCCGGTTTGACAGTGTTTCTCAATCCTGGTTCTGGAGCCCCATCGGTCTGCATGTTTAATGTTTTAGAAACTACCCAGCTTATTAACAAACCCATTACTGTGATAAAGTGGGAGTGGTTAACCAGGAAACAGCACGAGGAGGCTGGATTTTATCTCTGGAGCGGTGAGGCGACAGAGCTAAAAACTACACCACTGTGCCGTCCATTATGAAGTCAATTAATCAGAGCACTAGCCAGAAAAGGGCCTATAGAGCTAGGCTGGAGTAACATCGTGCGCACTCGCTATGTTGCTGAACCCTGTAGATTTTTGTAGAGTCAGGGACAATAGCTCATTTAATTGCACAGTTTAATTCTCTAATCCATCATCAGTGCTCACAGGATGCTGCCTAGAGGGTGCTGGTAGCAGGACATTTTATTAGGTGAGAGGTTTAAAACCTCCAGCAGCACCGCTATGCCTAATCCACTCATACCAGCACAACATGCACTAAAACACCGGCACCTCATCAGTGTCCCTGCAGTGCTGAGAATGATCTACCATACAAATAGTGCTTGATCTGTGCTTGTCCTTTGGGGTTCCTTTAGTAAAGAGTAAGGGGGTGAACAAAGTATTTAGCAGATGGACTACAATCTGTAAGTGTGGAACTACAAAACATGGTAAGTGAAACTGACCAAACGGGCAATGAGTAGAAACAAGGAGGTGCTCATAATGCCTAAAGAATGACTTGTTTTATTATTTATGAATCCGACTTGGAGTCATCACAACAACCAATTCAAGCTACTTATTATTATTATTATTATTATTAATATTATTATTATTTGAAAAACAATTTTTTGCTGCTTGGATTTTCTTGCTGGCAACCACAGAGAAATCTGTTCCCACAGTCATGTACACGAAGTGCTGACAGCTATTTGCCTGCAGCAAAAAGTGTAGTTGGACCACTTGCTTATCCAAATATTTTTATACCCATTTGTGCTTCTTCTCAACATCATGGTTCTTTTTGACCTTGGGATAAGTTGAAAGCCGGTACTTCTCCCGGTGTCTTGTAATATCATCAGTGTATTTTGGAGCTTTACCGCAGCTAGCTTTCTCCAGACCAGGGATGTGGCTGTGCTCTAGACCGGGCAGTTGATATCGTCCTTTAGTTCAAAGTCCAAGTCCTGCGTTTGTTTAAAAATACCATATCTGGCTGTCAGATCAACGTATCACCAAATCTGAATGTTTGATTGCGGGCATGAATTTTCTTAGTGCACATGCTGACGTGTCCACACTGAGAGTGAGTGGGTGTTTGCAAAAACAAAATGTCTTCATGGGTTATGCGATTCTGATTTGAGTATTGTGGGGTTGCCACTGCAGCAAAATACACAATTAGTGTGTTGGCACTATAGAGATTGACTTGGGAAAGATTCAGCAAAATATCGATTTGAACACAATTTTCCACTTACAATAAATAACAATATATAACAATACACTGGACCTATGAGACCAATGAGTCCACACAAATACTCACTGAATATAGGGTTTTACTAAATGCAGAACCAATTCAGACCGTGTTTTTACCAGTCTGTTGTACAAATGGAGACCTCTTTATGGTTTGGTTATTCAGTTGCGTCTCACAGCACCGATTGAAGTAATGACAACATCTAAAATGTCCTTCCCGTTTGTTCCCAAGTCATAATTGAACAGTCTTTGACATGGTTTTGCATTGAATGGTTTTGACTCTTGAATGAATGCAGCTTGTTGACCTTTTATGCCCTAATTTCGCAACTTGCTCTGTCAGCAGTTTGTTGTTTAACTATAGTTATGCTGACTAACTCGCTAGCGTCATCGTTTTCCATCATCTGTGGCATGTCTTTGGAAAATGTATTGGTTTTTAATTACAGCCGTCTCTATATCTATTGGCATCTTTTGTAGGGGGTAAGAAATGATTATTAACGCAATATATTTACAGTATAAATATAATTAACACAATATATGGCAAATATACATTTGAGTCCATTCTTTAGGAAATTCAGGACTTTATCAATTCAATGATCTTAAACAGCTAGCCCTGAAGTAAGGCTATGTGCAGCCTCCCTCATAGCAACAGTGCATCTCTTTTTCTAAAGAGCAAGGACGCTGCAAGTAATCAGAACAATGCAGAAGCATAGCATATCCTCCGGGGTCTCGAGTCTTCTCTTGCAGCCTTGTCTAGCGTTTGAAAAATGTTTGCGCACAGCCAGTCAGCAAGTTGTAAGCGTTATGTGAACACGGTTGCATAATGGAACATTTCGATAGAATCTGCCAGTGAATTATTGCTTCACACGAATAAAATGCTTCGCTGTGAAACATTTCATACGCTTACAGAAATGGAAAACGTCGAACTGAGACCCAACAGTAGTTAAATGTGCAGCTGAATGGGAGACTAACATTTTTTCATCCCAACGGCTATGCTTCTTTAAAACTATCACCTACAAATCATAAACTATAAAATCAAATAAACAAAAAAAATCAAGCAAACCGCCATAACCAAGCTGTTGGGTCTTATTCTACAGTTCTTGAGGGAAGATCTCAACTACCATGACCCCAAAGCCAAGCACAACAGGTTTCACGGTGATGACCAGTTTATCAGTGTGGAGGACCTGTGGAATGCATGGAAAAGCTCTAAAGGTAGGCATTTCTTTTCCTTAAACAATTTTAGAACCTTTAATGATGGGCAGGATATTTTCTGGTTCAGGCATTTTACATTTTATGCCGTTAAAAAGCATGTGTCGATGGCCGAACACAGGACCGGAGTTGTTTAACGTGTTTAATTCAGTAAAGTAACAAGTGATTGTTTTGTATAACCTAGTTATTGAGTCAAGCCGTTTGCGGTCATTTGCTGCTGCATGGCTGTTTTTGTTTGCTTTCCTTGCTGAGTCATGCATGTGATTAGGTGCGGTTAGGTGCGTTTTCAGTGTGATTGTGAGAGGCTTTGGTGTTTTGTCTCAATTTTGGACATTGAATGTCACATGGATTGCTCCTATACGAGACCCAGAGTGCAGCAAAGCTGTATCTATCATATGTTAGTGTTGAAGTGGGGCAAGCCAGGCCACTTGATGAGAAGCAGCAGTATCATTCAGCTTTCAACAGTTTGTTCAATTACTGATAAGTCTCCCGCTCTCGCGCTCTCTCTTTCTCTCGCTCTCTTTTTCTCACTAGCTCACACATTCAGTTTACACTGCATTGCAGCTCTTCTTCACAGATAAGCTTTGGAAACGCAACAAAGAAAAATAAGCTATCCCAACCTTGTGAAGTGACCAGACTTTTTTTTTTTCCTGTGTGACTGAGTCATCGTGTAACATATTGATGATGCGTAATCACCCCAGAAGCACAGATTTACTTAACCATTCCCAGTAGAGTTCTGATGGCATAATTCTTGCTCTGATTATCTCAGCTGTCACTAATGTGGTTACACTCGATATAAAAGCCATTCTATGTTTTTTTTGTGTGGATAAGCTAAACCCACTGATGCATTTCCTTGCAGCCATGGACTTGCAGTGCTTGCATTTTGGCCTGTTGTTTGTTGTCATGGCTTCAGTGTTTTTGAAAATGATTATTCCTCAGTATACAACTGGACAGTGGACGAGGTGGCAGAATGGCTGGAAACCTATGTGGAGCTGCCGCAGTATGTAGAAGCTTTCCGAAAAATGAACTTTAATGGAACTGCCATGCCACGGTAAGCCATTACCCCTTTAGCCCTCAACACTTAACAGCAGCTAGCAAAAAATAACAGTTTGTACTTAGGCTGATCTGATTCTCACAGGTTTGAGGAGGTGCAGTTTTTTTTTTTCTTTTTATATAAGTCATTATACATTCTGTTGCCGCTCTGAAGTCCACCTATACAACTTGTTAATGAAAATATCCAATCACTGCATCAAATCGGTGCATTTATGTATTTAGACAGGGTCAAAATGACCTGCTGAAGTCAAACCGAGCGTCAGAATACATGCTGGTTCTAGCAGTTTGAGTACAGCTTTTCCCTTGCTCTAGTGTGACTGTGTTCATGTTGTGTGCATGTTTTATTCCCAGCCTGGCTCTGAAGAATGCCACTCTTACTGTGAGCGTGCTGAAGATTTTGGACCGCAGTCACACTCAGAAACTTCAGCTGAAGGCTTTGGACACTGTTCTCTTCGGACCCCCAACGAGTGAGCTTTCTTTTTTCTTTGGATGAATTTGCCGACTATTGCGAAAGTCAGCTTGTCCTGCCACTTTTTATGCTTTGGAGGCGTGCTTGGAGCTTGCATAGTTTGTGACCATGATTTGGAAGACGATGCTACCATCTACATGTCACTTTTTTGCGATTTGTCCTTTATACACTTGTAAAATCTATAGCAATTTGCACTAAAGCTGTTCCTGGTGGCTTATAATGGCAACTAAAGCTTTAAATTCTAAAATACCGTATACTGGATTTCAAATAATTTTTCACTCATCTCTACGTGTCTGCTTATCATATACAAATGAATCATTTTAACCTAGTGGACTTTAAAAAGTCAATTAAAAACATCTTATTTTGGTGTGCAACTACAATATGAAATGTCGATGGGTCTTGGTCATTATACTGTAGTATACCAATATCTTCATAGCATCTAGTGATTCACTGAAATAATTGTGCTGAGCTCAAATTTTGTGACACCCAAAACTGAAAAACACAAGGGTTATATGATTTTATTTTTGTTTTGTGTTTCATTTGTGCTTTATGACTGGCTCAGTAAAGTATTTTCTTTTACTGTATATAACTCATGAGCAGTGATTACAGATTGTCTAATGATGTCGAATGATTCCACAAAGCTAACGTTTTTTGTTGTTATTTTATTGCTGGTCAAATGAAATGTAGAATGGTTATATTAAGTGTGTTAAATGTGTTTATTAAGTTGCAATTTAGGTCTGTGATAATGACAAAAATAGTACAGTGTTGCCTCGTTTATCGCGGGGGTTATCCCCAGGAAATTAGGGACGCTGTATTTATTTAATTATGTAGACACTATTTTAGCCGTAGAACTTGCAGAACGTTTGGGTGGCATCGTAGGGCTTGAATGAATTCAGTTTATAATGAAACTTTCACAAACAGAGAACAAAACACCGCAGGTAAAAACTTGTCGTGTCTGCAAGTAGCGACTCAGGCGGCCGACGCTACGCTGTTTACTGTAAATCGTAATGTTTTATGATTTATAACATTTCTTGATTGTTAGAATTAATATTTCTGATACATTTTGTGATTTGTTTAATGTAAAAGTTCCTCAAAAATCCTCAAAATCTGCTATATATTTTTCCAGGCATATTTTTTGTGTCTGTTGGAAGCCCTGCCATGAAGGGCAACACGCGGCCACAGGATGTCCTTCACATATTAAGTTATTAGTGTCCCTTGTATCAGTAGTAGGGGTGACATGGCAGTGTGTTTGTTTTTTTTGTTCAGATCAGTGTATTTGGATTTGTTTCTATTCTTCTGGTCCAGAGATCTTGACTGAAATCAGTGTATTTGGTTTCCTCATGAAAAATGAACATAACTAGCCTCAATTATTTGGTTGGTGTTTTTTTTTTTATTTAGGAAGTCTGCCTTTTTAAAAAAATGCCCAATCATGCTAATGTGCGTTCATAGTGCATTACATTTGCAACTATTTTAAACTGTATTTTGGAACATGGCATAACAGGTACTACCTGTTTTACCTTCTTCGAGGGAAACGATAACACTAATCCCATGTGTACGTGCACCGTGTGCTGCTGTGTGCGTTTGCGTGTGCCGCCTTGTATAATTAGTGCTTTAACAAAGGTCACTAAGATCTAGCGCGTCACGTCTTGTGTGTTCATATTTCGGGAGAGCTTTTAAGAAGTGTTTTTTTTTTCCTTTCTGTATGGCTAACTTTGACCGTGGAAATGCAGCAGGATGGATACAATGCATAATAGCGCATTCGTTTCAGCTTTATTTCAGTTTTCAGCTTAATTTGGAGTCTGTTTATCTTTAGGGCGTCTGTTAGAATCTCTTTACAGAAACCGGAGCACCCGGAGTAAACCCACATAGACACGGGGGACAGACAGAAAGTACCCAGGCCTCTCCACCCTAGGATTGAACCCTGGACTTGCTGTGAGGCAGTGGTTCTCTCCACTGAGCCCCCGCGCCGCCCATGACTGAATTGCTGAATTGTGTTGGACCTCCAAAACTTTGTCACAGGGCATCTTCAACTTTTTTCATCCTCTTTCATCCTCATCCACAAGCAAAATTGAGTTGCTCAGTCTCTTATCTCGTTGCATATGCGCTGCACGTTCACCCAGACCGTCCTTTCTTGCTCTTCAATAAACAATATGTTTGAACTCGTAGACATATTCCATCTGACTGCTTTGCTTTTCATCTCCAGGTGACAAGCAAAACACAGTGACTCATCTCCAGGCTGCAAATACTTCAACCTCCTCATTTTCTTTTGTTTCTGTCCTGTAGATCCGACTAATTAAAGACATGCAAGTGAGCATTCAGTCGTCTTTGCTGCATGGAGGATGAGGACTAAGATTATCTTCATCATCTAGAGTTTCCATGGATACCATCTCAATAGAGGTCTGCTTGGCATTTGTGAAGCTGTGATACGGGAACCACTTGAGTGTACTGCAAACTTGATGCCTGCGGTGCCATACAATATGATGGACCTTTTAAAACAGTATAATCAACCCAGACTGAGGCACTAAATATTTCACTACGCTCTTAAGAAGGCGGCGTGAGTCAGTCTACAGCGCTGTAGAGTTTCATGAGCTTATCTTTTGTCTCTACCCCACTGACACAAAAGCCTTATGCCCTTAACCCGATCTACACTGCCCATGTGAAGCAGGGGAACAAGTCTACTCACAGTCAAATGGCCAATGTTCATGCCTACAGCTTCAACCCATAACTAGACCTATAGACATAAAGTCCACATCATTAAGCGCTGCTTCTTAGGACTGCAAACTCAGGTTTACATTTACAACGTGTACCGGGTCTGCTCCATCACACGCCTGCCACTCAGCTGGCATTGTTACCAATTAACAGCCTTTGTCTTGCTCACCATGGAGCTTACACTGGTGGACCAGTAACTAGGCGCTCACCTTTGGTTTCCACCACAGGCTCGAGTCTAAGGGTGGGTCCTGGTAACCATAATATATCATTACCTTTTATTTGGGCGATATGTGATTTCCTCTGGTCCAGGTCTGGTCCAACCACAACTTTTGATCCCATGCCTGCCACTTGGCTTTGCACCCAACAACCACCCTTCATCTTGACCACAGGACGAGTTCTTTTTTTTGACAGAACCCAACCAGAGTATGTTGGTGACCTGGTGTTTACCTGTGGACATCACCCCAACACTAATGCAGGCTGGGTACACTAGTTTATATTTGTACCTTTTATTGGGATGTTCTCTGACCTCTTTTCTCACACACCCAGAAGGCACGGTTTTTGAGGATCATTGAAGCACTCAAGCCCCTCCACAACAAAGACCTTTGATCCAGTTACGGTGGTTTGGGCATGTGTTTGGGTGATTAGCTTTACAGCTGTTCCAGACAGGTCCCCCTAGAGGGAAACTACTTTTGGATCTGGAAGATCTTTCACGTTTTATCTAAAAGGCTTCTTCAGTTCTTCAGCTGATTGGGGAGTTCCTGATATTTAACCTGTTATGACTTTGTCACCTTCGTGGTGGACCTGAGAGCCCTATGATTAATGCCTCAGGGAGCTGGGATATGGCTGAGGGTCTAGAAGTGTGAGCTGAACTTCTCAACCTGTTGATACTGCATTCCCTGACCCGGAGAAATGAATGGAAACTGAGAGTGAGCATTTAGCAGATGACCATATGCACAACACCGACAGTGGCAGCTTGTCAGTGCTTGGACTTCTTGAACCACAAACCTTCTTGTCAAAAGTCCTGGTCTCTACACTCCTACGCTACACTTGTGAAGTAATACATGCATATTTTCCACTAAAGAGTGACAAATTGGACTGCTGTCATTTTTAGGAGGGAGAATGATGTTATATTCCACTTAGTCACACTGGGATGGTTCCTGATACTCTCCTTCCTCAAATAGCTAAGCATTAGAGTTTACATGAAACCAAACCATCAGGTCCACCTACCCTATAATATGTGCACAATTACTTACTCTAGCCCTTTTAATACTATGCCCAATTTTCCAGCCTTCAGTGGCAAGAGACCGCCATGGTACCACCTCTAAGCAGATGTTTTTAGGCAGTTGTGGTTCGTTGTCGGTGTGTGTTTCTCCATCCTACATGAATTTGTATATACAATTATTAGTTACTTTATTAAGAACAACTTTCTCGTACCGAGTTAGACCCATCTTTGCCGCTACTGCCTTGATTCCTCGTGGCATTGATACAACAAGGTGCTGGAAACATTCCTCGGAGATTTTGGTCCATGTTGCCATGATAGCATAGCCTAGGTGCTGCAGATTTACCCATGATGTGAATCTCCCATTTCACCAGAATCCCAAAGATACTTTTTTGGAGGCCGTTTGACTACATTGTCATACTCAAGTAACAAATCTGAGATGGTTTGAGCTTTGTGACATGCCGTTTTATCCTGCTGGAAGTAGCCACAAGAACATGGTACACTGTCATCATAAAGGGATGAACATGGTCAGCAGCAATACTCATTTGAATTGTGGGCTCCGTGGCCTGAGTGACAGAAGTGCCCGGGGTGGTCTTCTAGTGTGATGGATTGGCGTCCTGTCTAGGGTTGTTCCTGCATTGCGCTCTATGCCACCGGTTAGGTCCTGGCTCTCCCGCGACCCTGTTCAGGATCAAGCGATTAAGGTTTTTTCTTAATAAAATGGTATAATGGTATACAATAGTATATAAAATGTCATGATGGCCTAAGACTTTTGCACAGACCTCTATATTTGAATGCTTTGCATGTCTAAGCAAGGAGGATCACAGAAATCATTCAGAGGGCATCCATTGGAAAACACTTTTAGTAGCAGGTTTTGCTTTTCTAAGAGGCATGCTAGACTTTGGGGACGCCCAACAACATGGTCAACATGGCCCTACAAGAAAAACATTATACTTTGGTGGCATTTCAATGCCGTGGCAAACTTTAAATTTCATGTTCCATCTGCGTTGGCGCGTCGCCACCGTGTGAGTCAGTGACATGCTGGAAATGCTTATGTGGTGTCTTCTGGGCTCCTGCTACTAAACACACTCGCACCCCTGCAGAGAGACAATCTGGAATCTATCTCACTTTGCTCTACCTGTTGTTTCTGCGCACCATGCCCGATATCGACTGCAGATTGTTTCTCCTGATCTAGGTTTGGCTTGGCGAGGACATGCAGGGTCCAAAAGCAGATTATTAAGGCACAACGACGTCCATAACGCCTGAGCCTGAAGAACACACAGGTTTAAAGAGAAAAGAACGGGTGCCACGCAGTGCTGACAGCATGGAGATCAGGTGCATGTCACGAAGGGGTGGAGCAGATGTTTGTTTTGCCTTATGTGGTTGCTACGCTGTGTATTATCTTTCACCTTTGTTTAACTGCCTACTTGTATACAACCCTACCAGGTTATAAATTATTCCAGGATATTTTCGAGGACCTATTTTTCGTACGTACGGGACGCCTGAAAACATAACTCATCCCAGACGCAAACTGAAAGCTGATCACTGGCTCAGGATGTCAGTGGCCACTTTTACCCCAAGACGGTGCTCATAAATAAAACAGACAAGCAGCTTTGTAGTTTTCTCTCCCTTTTCGGACCTTCTGTGCACTATGAACATTAATGAGCCCACATTTAGAAGCCCGTTTTTACCATAAAGCTCATAGAATATCTACTGTATATAGGCAAATGTTGGTGGAAATCAAAAATCCCGTCCGAAAAACACAAACAGCGGTATGGACTTTGTGTTTTTTTTGCTCTAGCCTTTACACGATTTCTAAATATAGAAATTATGTCAGTTTTGTGTCAGTCACTCACATTACTAAAAAGATCTGTGCGTTTGTACTAAACACCTAAGTGACTCCGTATTTTCAACAAGTCTGTTTTAAAACCATCTGGTGTCATAAAACAAGGTCAATAAAGAAACGGTTTGCCAACTTACACACATAGCCCTGACC
>JAUZST010007793.1:0-13954 GCA_034779995.1 Parotocinclus haroldoi | reverse complement strand
GTGTGTGTGTGTGTGTGTGTGTGTGTGTGTGTGTGTGTGTGTGTGTGTGTGTGTGTGTGTGTGTGTGTGTGCAGAATATCCAGCAGGTGGCGATACAGCACACTGTATTGTGAGTGTTGCTTAAATGTACCAAGTGTAGTAAAGACTGTTCTTTCTCTGTATTTCGCTTCATTTAATTTAATTTACTTTAATATAGAAAAGTAATTCAGTATGAAGAATATGCCTATTTCTTTCAGCACCCTCTACCAATCCACCTCCATAACACACCTCTCTGTTCCACTCTTTGTTGTCATTCTCTGCCTGCCTCTGTCTACCTATACTGGCTTATTATTGTTTTTAAATATTTTTCTATGTTATATGTCAATCTCTTATTAATGACAGAAGCCTAAAAACTACAAAAATCACAATAAATATATTTTTTGCACCACAACTGCTCTAAATTTACAGTTTAAGCGTCACTAAGTAAAGAATGAATCACGATTAAAACATGCCTGGCCATCTTGTCCAAATTCAACGAGTAACTGGGAAGAGGAAGAAGCTGATCCCTTTTTACTGTTGGTAAGAGTGGAAGTAAAGTGATTTTCCATAGAATGCAGGGAAAATGGGATATGATAACCTTTAACCCAAACTAATCCTTTCAGAATATGTCTTGCCAGAGAAGATGTTATAGACTGTGACAAGCAAAGATATATGCACTTCGTAATTCATGAATGTCTTTCTTTCGTTGACGGGAATAAGCTGTAAGAACAATTCATGTACATGTGCATGAGACCTTCAATTTTGTTGATTAATCATTTTTGTCAAAATCTAAGTCAAATTAGAGGACCATGAATTCAACAAATAGATTTGGAGGGCAGCTGTACATCAGTCAAGCTATCAGTGTTAAAAATTAAAAACCTTCTTAGTTAACTACTCATCACAGTACCTAATTGACTTGTATAAAGCATACCAAATACATTAATTAAAATGTAATGTAATTAGATCAGGACCAATTTATAAAAATACACAAGGTTTGGCATGTGTGGCTGTCTCTTCCTTTCACAACTGTTGATTATATACCATGGCTATGAGATATTCTGGTGTGTGTGTGTGTGTGTGTGTGTGTGTGTTTGTGTGTGTGTTTGTGTGAGAGAGAATGTGGTATGCCAGCAGGGATCAAACTTCCGCTCTATTTACAGTGTTGTTATTGGACATCAGACATTTTGTGTATGTGTGTGTGTGTACTGTGAGGATATTCTCAGGGTAGATGTTATTGCTGGTGTGTGGTGGGTAAGGGCAAGTGAATTCACCCATTGCTAGTCTGTCCTCATCATAACGATTGTTTTGATGGCTCACGGGCAGCACGTGTGCAGAAGAGGCCATGTGTACCCTCAGCATGTTAAAGCTACACATGCACACACACTAATTAGGGTTTCTAGGTGTTCAAAAGTTACACACAAGAATAAGATACACATTTTGTTTGCAACTGGCAAGGTTGTGACATTCCTAGAAGTTGTTTTTTTCCCAAAACAATTTATATAGCAGTTAAATGCATCTGCATGATCCCTATACAATTTATAACATACTGTACAGCACGAAGCCTTTAAGATTTTCAGTTGTTCTACATAAATATGACCTTAAATATCAGTGTCATCAGAGTATCACAGTTTCAGAGGATACAAAAAATAAGACAAAATGTTTTACTTGGTCATTTATTGTTATATTGAGGACAATAATCCAATATTGCATATTGGTATTGTTACCTCTAGTATTACCTCTAGTATTAGTTGACATTAAAATTAGAGTCAAATTTTACAGTTTTCAATCGGAATTATTGTATTTAAAAATGTAAAATGGTTGTTGATGGTCATCAGACAGAAACTAGACCATCACTGAAGAGTTTGAACTCCACCAATCACATTCAGAAAGGTCGTGTACAAATGGTGGAAGTTCAAGATGACTGTCACCCTACTCAGGAGTGGTTGACTATCAAATGTAACACCATGCAGAAGGTCTGTAATAATCAGTAACTTTTCATTCTAAATCTCATCCTAAAATGTTAGGCTATCAGTAAAACAAGGCTATTGGAAAAACACATAGCAGACCAATTAGACTAAAATAAAAGTTTTTTTTGTATGACTAGAAACACTGCACTCCATCATAAGAACCTTATCCCATCTGTGAAGCATAGTGGTGGTATCATCAGGATTTTGCTTTGTTTTGCTGAAAGATGATGGAACAATGATTTCTGAATGATACCAGGAAATAATATACAAAAATGTCAAGGTGCCAGTTCATGGCTGAAACTCAAAAAAATGTTGATCATACAATAAGACAATGGCCCCTAGAACCCTAGAAGTACTTCTACCAAAATTGTTATAGATCAATAGTTTTGGAATAGTCAAGTTCATGTCCTGATCTTAAGTCAGTAGAAATGTTGTGCAAGGAGCTAAAGGACCCATCAACATAGCATAAGCTGTTCTGTACAGCTACAGCTGTACAAATGTGTCCAAGCCAAAAATAAAAGAATGACATTTATTTAAGTTCTCTTTATCTACTTCAGATGATATTTTAGGTCAGGTTTCTTCAAGAATATAGAACATTCTAATGGGTTCACAAACATTCACGGACCACTGTACATATGCAAATAATGTTATCTAAACTAATTAGTCAAGCTATACACGCCTACTACTGTCTCAGATTTGAATTTTGCCTCACCCTGTTCATGCGTTGATAGATAAGTTAATGGTTTCAAACTGCAAACTGGGTAAATGTCCTTAAATATTTGCCCTCTCTCCATATTTTCACTCATATATACCAACACACTCCTTCTGTTCACTCATGTTTTCATCTGGATATTTATTTTTATTGCTCTCTCTGAACTTTGTTTTTTCCCCATGCTCTCTCTATCTACTTGGGGAGCAGGCAGTACCCTGAAGATCGTGACCCATCGTACACAAACTAATAATACAGTAATATAAATAACTTCAGTATCACAACTATTGTATCTTATATGTAACTACTATTGCCATTCTACAGCTGTGCCGCTGACCATAAGCATAGAGTGATTACTTCACATTATCTTTGTGAGACATTACACATAAGCAGTCTGTAATGGCTTCAGACCAATGTGCTCCCACAAAATCCAACACAAGACTTCTCCAGCCTGGTGTACATTCATAGCAATATTGTATGCAAACTAAATGATTTGGTAACTTATATACATGTGAACTCGCTAACAAGATAACCAAGTTAATTTACACAAACTTGTTTTGAATCCCTTAAAGCTGTGCAGTCACTTCCATGAAAACATTTACATACTCATTATGCATTTCTACACACAGCTCCAGTGATTTAAATGAGTGTTGAAAACAGAAATTCCTGAGAACTCCAGGCTTGGCTTGTGAGTGATGTAGCCAATCACGCTTCTAATCTCCATGATTGCAATCATTAGTGTACATTGAATACCTGGGTAGATGCAAGGTGAATATTTATTTATTGTCTGTCGTTTGCTTCCTCTTTTCATGAAAAAATCTCTTAGTCCTCTATTGATATGCAATTCCCTTAACAATTCGTTCAGTATCTGTTTCATGCTGGCTAAGCTGCCTCAATTGAACTTTTAATTAATATTTTAGTGCATTCATTATTCTGAAGGACCACTGGCACACAATAGTTTAAACCTGCTTACTGTTAGGATAGTAAAAGAGAGCTAGCTCAGCTAGAGCTCAGAGATATTTATAGCAAAGGAGCTTACGATTTCATGAAATACACCCAGATGGAGTCACACCAGGATACTACAGTCAGATTAACACAAGCAATATTGTGTTATGATTGTGCGATATTTTATAAATCTCGATTTTCTGTCCTATGACAAATAAAACATGTTAAAGCAATGAAAATTGGTGATGCATTAAAATGCATCATATAAGCTCCACAAATTCTATATACAGAATATAAATTCTAATATGGACATATTGTATTTTTCACAGAAAATGAACCTTACCTTAAATGTGCATGCACATAATGTCTGTGCCAGAATATATCCCTCATTATATTAACCTGAATGAGGTCTTTCTGTCACAAAACCCTATAGTATGCCTTATTTGTGTCTGATCTTTGCTGCCTCTGCAGAGAAATATCCAGCCATGCCCCAGACAGTCAGACAAGAACATTACCATAGACAGACATCTACATGACACTTTCGGGACCCTCAAGGCTTCCTGTCCCCACGCTGACCCCTTCTGCACAAGAGGGTATGCCACACAGAGCAGATGCTGGCAGAGTCTCTAATTTCATTAGTGATGTGACACAACATACAATATTAAGCTTGCAATCCATGTAAACCCTCACACTTTTTCCCTCTCCTATCTCCTATTTATTCCTGCTTGCTCTACCGTCTGTCTGTGTACTCTGTTCCTGGACACGAATCTTCAAAAAGAAATTTGGAGAAGATTTGGAATCTTCCTCCAGAAGATTCCACTACAATGGAAACCTGTACACCCCCTAATCTCTTTAGTCGAAGTACCAAAAAACTACTTTTAACTCAATGTAATAAACAGAGTCCCGAGGGGTAAAAGCAAACAAAGATACACAATTGATAACCACAATCTAAATCAAAGAAACACTCAGTGTGGAAATCCCAGATACTAGCCAGCGGATGTTCGATCTTAAATCATGACTCCAGAGACAGCATGCGTGTGTACTTGGGTACTTTTGTGTATGAGCCAGCATGCTGGACATGACAGACACCAATCGTGTGCATAAGGGTACTTCCATGTATGGGTGCATGAGTACGTTCTGAATTGGTGCACTGAAGTTGACACCCAGCAATACATACACACACACATATATACATATATATATATATATATATATATATATGTATGTATGTATATACAGTGGATTCCGGTTAATTAGACCACCAGTTAATAGGACCAGCCACTTATTCAGATCAAATTCTAAAGTACAAAAACAAATTCTATTATATACGTGTAATTTTATTTGATAATTTGGACCAAAATTTTGCTTAATCGGACCAAAGAATGTGACAGCGAATAAGAAATACGTAATATTCGTGAAGTGAAACTCTTTGTCTCTGGCAAAACTACCCGAAGACTCCCGAGTTTCTCCCCAGCCCTCTACTGCCACCTACAGGTCTTTGCCTAACATTTCCATTTACTACAGACTAAGTCGCCACTTAGCCACAGTAAAAGCACGTCAGATGGCACAGGATAAGTTCTTCAAATGTTGACTGGAATTTAGTAAGTACTTGTTTTTTACAGTATTATGCTTCGCATGCTGAGTACCTATACATTGTGTTGTAGATCGCTTCAAAAAACTTGTATGCAAATTTATTTTTCAATGAATAAAGTTCGTAAGCAACAGTAGTTCTTGTTTGTACGTTCGCTATATATCAATAATGCTCATAGCCAAGAAAATCTGCAAAGATAATAGTGGGACTAAAGCCTCACCTTTTATTCAGCAAATAAGTAAAGACAGAGATTAGACACACAGTTAAAATGATTGTTCCTCTCATTTATTACTGTTTGTAGCTCTTGACTTCATCAACTCTGAACAGGGTTTTAGTTTAATTCCTTGGGCTGTAAATTGTTTGTGATAGGGGAATGTCTACTTATAATTGTATAAGTCAATTGTATAACAATACTGAATAAAACAATTTAACAAAACAATTTAATAATATTGCTTTGTCAGGGTTTTATTCTGGTAACCTCTGCTCATCTAAATCTGTGTTCTTAGTAACTGGGGGCTTCCAAGTTTTAGAGTTGTGGGGGCACAGGGGTCTGTGGTATCACAAGTATATCAGGGATGCTCTCAATTACATGGTCATACATGCAGATTAAGATGGTCCATTGGTCACTATGTGTAGCCATCTACAGTAAAGATAATAATAATTCACTGCATTATCAGTTAGTAGTGTTTTGGCTAATAAAGGATATATAAATATCATATGAGAAATATATTTTTACATATATTGTTCGATATTATTAATGACTGATTAAATAAAAGCAGCCTGTGTTGGTTTAAATAATTAAGTTCACTGATCTTATATCACCACAAGGGTTATGGAAGGAGTGAGGAGCCTTTGCAAATGTCAAAACATTGCATGAATGCAACTCACATACATTATCAGTTGATGGAAACAAGTTTGTACAAGGGTACATGTTGAAAGTACACACCAGAATAAAGTTTACATACTAAAGGGTGCCAGTGATGTACACATGCACACATACACCTTACACACTTCACACACTGGCATGTTGTAATTTGCCAATACTGCAGGTGGAATCACAATGACAGTACCAAATACACACTAGCTGTAGAGACTGATTTGATTGTACTCTAATACATGAGACACAGATTTATGCTGGAAGGAGAATTTGGAAGTGAAGGAATAGTTTATGAGCATGGCCATGATTTTATTACATGTGCCACAGTATGACATAGCTGTTCAGGAGAGACTGCAGGTGTTCTTTTGCACAGACACACAGTTATTGTTCCTTGCTCCAATATAATATACAATCAAATGCACACATACAGGAAAACACAATTATACTGCTCGCAAAAATGTGAGGAATTCAAAATGAATACAAAGTGGATACCACAAGAACAATGTCCATGCCCCATCGCTGACAGTGTTAACAATCAATAAACAATCAATGTTTGACTCGCGTCCAGTTTGACATGCTTCTGTTCACCCCCATGAATATGTCACTACTGAATCACGATAACTAAGTTTGCATCTCATTAATGCCATCGGATAACTTTCTTTGACTTTTCATTTGCTTTTCTGGTTATCTTGTTTAATGAAATAGAATCAAATGCTTTTTTTTATCGTTTCACATTAATTTTGAAATATCCCTTAATGTTTCAGCAGCACAAATACAGCTAATTATTAAGTTGTTGTATTGGTTGCCAAATAACTCAAAAGTACAATTGCTATCTTACTGGGATGAATTTTAACAGAAGGAACCCCTTTTATGAAAGAGTCATTATATGTTATAACTTCTAGAACATCAACCATGGCATTTCTTTCTTAAAGCAAATTTTCTAGTTCATTAGCTTTCCTGGTTTGATCTGGTTTGATGGTTTGATTGCACCATTTGCTGGTGCAATAGGCAAGTAAGGTTTGCAAATTAGCATAATAACTTTCCTACACAATCAAGTGAGATACACAGGTCCCTGATTATGGTTATCTTATCTTATCTTACCTTAATTCCAATGAAATGGTTTAATTAACAAATACAAAACAAATTAACGATTAAGAAAATATACTTATATATAAATATACACTTGTGAGAAGTATTATCTAAGTTGATAACAATGTCATGTCAAAAAATAATGTCATGTGATGAGTTGCATTTTTTAGACAGAAGTCCTCCACTGCATCACTTTAATTATATCCTACACCAGTTTGATTTTAAGAAGTGTACTTAATTACCTGGCACATGTGCCTTTTGTACTGCAGCTATTCATAATTTTATAAGAATACTAAGAAATATAACCTCATCTTACTTCCCTACCACTTTTTTGGTGAGGATTACAGTGAAATTGTAATAAATCATTATTTTAGTATTTTATAATTGCACATGCTGGTATGTGTATATGGAGTGAACTTTTCCACTTCTGTGATGAAGACAAGCCAGTTACTTTAGACATCAAAAAAAGTTTTGGGGCTTGCAATGTGAAGTTGGGATGGGGTGGATACAGGACCTTTGACCTTTGCCCACTGTGGGAAAGATTGCCCACTCCCTGGGTTAGATCAGTAAGGACCCTCATTCTAGACCAGGGTGTCTCAACTGCTGGCCCATGAACTACAATTGGGCTGTGAAGTACCCTTTAGCAGCACACAGGCCTAGACTCATAGGAAAGAGCAAGTTCATATTGAGCCAGCAATGTCACTTTGAGCCATAAAGTTGAAAATAGTGTCGGCATGAAAAAAAATATTGTCAAAAAATATTATGGACACTCACCAAGCTATTGTATTTATGTTTATATTTGGATTTTTGAATGACACAATAGCTGACATAAATACTGATTGTAGATCACTTGTTTAATGGCTGGGAAACAATAAATGATTCCACACTGATAATTAAATGTTTTGCTTTTAGTGTGCTGCTGCTCCAAAGAACATGTAGTGGTAACAGTATACAGTCCCTGCAGAAGTGCATGCACTGACCAGTGTAAAATAAAGACATGAAGAAAAACAAAATTACATTTTGCATGATTGAGTCGTAAAACTTTGAGGATGTTACAGATTCTGACTTTATTCTGGATTTACACAGGATTAGAAAAAAATCAGCATAACTGGCATTCAGTGGTAGATAGTGTTGAGAACTAATGGATATGTGTTTGAGGCCCACCTGGGTTGAATGTTTGTTGCAAGGGTACTCTGAAACTTGTGAGGATTGTGCCCCAATTGAAAGAATCTTGGACTGGCTTTAGCGGAAGTGGAAATAATTATCTTGTTTTATTGTGCCACTACTTAACAATTGCAATATGCAGCAGTGGTATTTGACATCACTTGTGAAAATGATCCCTGGGGTGGTGGAAATAGTTAAATGACCCCAGTAATAATTATTTAAAAAGTAACATAAAAAAGAAGCAGAGATGCACATACAGGAAAATCAAAAAGGTTCAGGAACATGAGTTGTGGCTTCCCATGGCTTTTATTAGTTATTATTTCATTGGAAAAAGCAGGGACAGATTAGGTCAAATGTGCATGACCAGGTCACAAGAAAAAAAAGATTTGATGAGCATTGTGTTGCATTTCAATGAAACATCCCACTGCATCGTAACCCATCGACCAAATGGCTAAACACCAGTGCCTAGAGGTGGGGATTGTGAGTACAGGCGCTCTTATCCAAATTACTTGCATTCTCCATGGTGTTTTGTATTCTCTTTAGTAGACATATCAGTGACTTACAATTAGTACAATTACACAGGAAGTACAGATCTGTACTGGGAAATTATATTTTTAGCTCTTGGTCAGAAAGTGACCTCTGATTCTCACTGGATTAATATGCTCAGAAAAAAAGAAGAGACGTAAAGAGGAAAACATTGATATTAAACTTGGACGGATATTAACGACAACATACTTATTACCCAGTGTCATGTTTGACCAAACTGTCTAGTCTGTCATCTTAGTCATGATTCCTCATATTTGCTCATATTTTTCTTAATTAAAATGCTCCATGAGAATACTATGTCATCTGTAGCCCTGATTCACTCACTCATTCACTCCTTATTCTTTTTTCCACACACTCTTATGTGACATCTACAGCAGTTTTAGAGTTAAGATCTAATTTGAAATAAGGATGACAGAGAATGTCCATACAAGGTCTCAGTAAAATGAAAATTTTCAAATAATAAAACCAGTCATCTTCAGATCAGAGGTTGAAAAAGCACAATGCAATCTAATCTTGATTACCATTTAGTATGTTATATGATTAATTACCCATGTCTAGCCTTAGCTTAAAATACATGGCAAGTTAATGCTATTAAGTTTGTTATGAAATGCATTCCGAGGTCCCTTATTCTAAAGTGTCTCACTTTAATCACATACATTTAAAGACAGCTGTCTATAGGTGCCCTTTAATCAGAGAATAGCAAAATTTAACAATGCCATAATACTTTGTGGCTGAAACTGCCAAAGAAGTTAATTCATTTGTACAGCTGCCTGGATCTTTGGGAGGAATCCCATTGCACTGTACAAAAATATTTAAGTTGTATTTACAATACCTCCTCCATTCCCCATGCTCAAGGTATCTTGTCTTACTGACATCAAGGAATGTCAGTAAATAGGATCGCAACACACGGAAACACATTATTAATAAACAAAATACAATTACAGAGCGATGACACACATCAACAAACATACACTGCTCATAAAATGAGGGGAGATTTAATTATGGCATATTTCATTTTGATATATTGGTATATAAAGCATATATAATCTTATCACATTTATAGTGTATTAATATAACATTACCGTTATTAAGACTAACCCAAAAGCTTCTGTGGAGAATATTAAGGGATGACTGTTTCTCCAAGCTTTAAAGCAGTCATTTCTTTACAGCCGGCGGGCAGTGAATTGCAAACTCAACCCCTGAGAAGTCATGGCTTAAGAGCTGTAGCCTCCTGCAAGATGCCAAAAGCCAGACACTCAGCTGCCAGACAGAACTGATCCTTGAAAAAAAATGCAGGAAAATAAAGCAGGATTTTCCTCAACCTACAGTTGATAGCAGTCATTACTTCATACAGCAGCTGATAAAGTATAAAGGTAGGATGGACCGTCAAGCCTACTTAAGGAGAACATGTTAATAATACGCAAATACTTTAAATACATTAAATTGAATCATCAGTAGTCAGACTTTGTGCAAATAAAAAGAGTAGTGTTGACAAAGAAAGTGTTGTTTAAATCAAGTTGGAGCCAAATCAGTTTACAACCTTGCACAAAGGCTTATGTTATGGCTTATGTTATGGCAACGGGACTGTGGAGGCCTAGTGGTTAAGGTACTGGACTATGACCCAGAAGGTCCAGGAGAGTCAGATTTGTCATAGATTTGACATCTTAAGACATCATCTTATTTTTATATAGGCTTATTATCACAGTACAATTAACAGGCAGGAGGCAACTGGAACAAGTAAACTGTGAATGAGCTATAATTCAGGTTCTTCTTACATTATCATGCAGAATTAAAATCAATTAAAATAGTAAAGTAAAATATAGTGAAAACATTAAAGTGCTTGATTTGTAATTAAATCAGTTAAAAAATATGAGAGGAATAAAAACATATGAGTGTTCTTAATACATTGGCTCCAAAACTTGGAGAAAATATGAAAATATAATGCATAAGAAACAAAAACAATGAATGCTGTTAAACAGTAACAACATTACATAATGTTGTAACTTGTAATGTCACTAGTAATTATTCCACTGTAAAGGTGTTTTGTCACTTTACTTTCTGCAATGTTTAATCTATATTTCAGTGGTGTTTGGAAGCTGGGAGCTCGAAAATATTCTCATGTGCAGGGGCGCTGCAGAAAAAGTTTAGGAACCCATGTGCTGTTAAATTAGTACTATTTGATACGTTTATAATCTGGTAACTGGAAGAATAATTGTCAAGCACATTTTGAAATTAGAAATCTGTAGTTTACTGATTTTTCTCGATACTAAGTATACTGTCATTATGCAAAGATCTACCTAACTATTGTTTACAACTTTATTACATATTGACTGAATGCAGACAAGCAGGAGCAATTTTCAGTAAAAAGCATTTTATGCTTTTAAAGCATTTTAAAGCGTTATCTTTTTGCTACACACTGAACTAAATATGGATCAGAGCTGAGGAGTCAGAACAAAGCTGAATGTCAGCTTCAACCTCAAATGCCAAACTGAGTCCCGCACAGCTGGCCACTCTCCCACGCACTGCTGGAGCAAATGTTTTTCCATCAAGAGTTTAATCAGTCAGCAAGATGAGTTTATAATTAGAGAGGAACATACCATTCCTCCTGCTTCTCTGACCCTCTGTGAGCATATTTTCCCCTGCAATGCTAACGCCAATGACAACATAAACATGAAACATGCTGGATTTACTACTTAATGATGTGTCACAAGCATGTAATTGTCATAACATATATCACCATTAGTACTTTTTTTCTAGCCAACAAGCATAGGTTCTTATAGTCTATAAAGTACTTCTATGATAAACAGTGTAAACATGATTTATTATATATGGGTACTACTTCCATATTAAAGTGAAAACATTCATCAAAATAACAGCAAAAATTGCAGGATTTATTTGCCTGTGGTAGCACATATAAAAAAAATCAATAATTTACTTAGTGGTAGCATGAACACCAGCTTAGCACATACTTAGTTATGCATTTTCATATGGTTTTGCCATATTTGGTATTGTATTTAGCCCCTATAGATTGTTTGCGTGAGACGAGGTCAATCAAAGAACATCCCCAGGTGCTCCTTGCCCTTATATTGGTTGGTGCTGTGTGTTCTTCAGTATTCAGACACCAAACTGAAGTTGGATGTATTCAGTTTGCATTAGTCACAGGTAAATCACTTTATTATCCCCAGATGACAATTTAAATTGTTTAGTTATACTAACTAGGAGATATCTTTAGAACTTTATAGAATCTACTACATCTCTGTTTCTTTCTTGGCTCCCATTGGACTGAACCATGTTATCCTGGGTTATCGTTTACGGATTTGCCTCACATCTTTGCTTTCTTTGACTGTTAATAAATAAACACATGCAATGCTTCCTACATCTGTGTTGTGTGGATTATACTTACCGCACGTAACACAACAAGCATATGCAGTAGTACCAGTAATCATTTAGTAAACATACTTATCCAGGAAAACCCAGTTTTTAAGGGCCTTGTTCATGAAATCTGGGCAAATATGAGATTTAATCCTGATTCATAGTATAGTAGCCTAGTCTGTCCTGGTAGTGGTGCCTGAAAGTGGTGCTTGTGAACTCGATAGAATCTTCTGTTTTTCTGCATAAATATTACCAAACTCAAGTCCTAAAAGTTGGCAAATAGAACACAATAAACAAATGAGACAAAAATATCATGGTGGTAGACTAATGAACTCACATAAAGGGGGTATATGAAATATTCCTTAATTTTTGCAGCATCTGTAAAACTGGGTTTTCTGTATCTATGTTTAGGATATTTTAGGCATATTAGACATACTTAGGCATAAAGCGTGCTATTGTACAGGGGCTTTAAGGTTGGGAATTGGGCCCCTTTTTTACTGCAGCAAACAAACAAACTCTTTCAACACTTATACACTCCAAACCAAGAACCCACCATTAGTTGACAGTGCTGTCAGTTTCCATCTCAGTTGCTGATGTCTAACCCACTCAGACTGTTTGCTGAAATACTGAAAGCTCCAATTGGTATGTGGCCTTTAATGCCACTGCTTTCAGTAGAATTGCAGGATGTGAAGAGGATGAATGCATGGACATCGGAAGGCAAGATAACAATTAGATTTGACATGCACAAAGGAAAAAGTACAGAGGGATGTTAGGGCTGTGAACTGCAGATACATGCACGGTTGCACATCATCACGTGGATTTAATATTTTATATTAATTGCCTGAACAGCAAAGAGATACATAACTGGGACTTGCTCGTATGAAAATTTAAGCAGGTGTCATGAACATAAATGAATTGTTTATTTTTAATTTAATTGTTGAAACTCATTAAAACCTTTATGATCTATTTTAAGATCTTTAAATCTTTATTTTAAGATTTTAAAATACATAGTGTCAATCTCACAGCTTGGGTTAAATAATGTATTATGTATTAGTCACATGCAACTGAAAAGCCATATTTGTATACGCCACTACTTACATGACTTAGCGAGCAGACACACTTGTGGACAAGTGTCAAACACAAGCGAATGCATAATGTAATGTTATGGATTCCAGAGCTGTATCTGTAATTTCTCATACCCTGTATCAAGAAATTACAAGTATGAATGAACTGAATATTAAAATGTGTTGTTAATTCATATCACTTCCTGAATGTGATTAGCAGATTATAATGTGTGCATACTGGCATCTTGAAACTGCATCATGTTATGTCTTTTTTTCTGAAGTAATGAGTAGGAGTAGGTGATATGACATTTGTAGATTGTAAAATATCTCCAGTAGTAGCCATATTTTATTTCTTGCCCTGACTGACATTGTATTTCAAAGACAATCAGATGCTAATCTTTCCAGTCCACAATTTCTCTGACAAACAAATTATTATACCAATAAAGGCCTAGAATCGAGTCCATGGGATGCCCTTGTTTGTTTGGAAACATGGAGGAGCTGGTGACTAGTGCATTATTATATGGATCAGATTTGTTTTTACTTAAAAATGCTGCCCAGGCAACAGCTTTTTGCGAATCAGGCATGGTCAAGATTGACATGATACCCATAAAA
>JAUZST010007792.1:0-13954 GCA_034779995.1 Parotocinclus haroldoi | reverse complement strand
AGAGAGAGAGAGAGAGACCCAGAGAGAGAGAGAGAGAGAGAGACCCAGAGAGAGAGAGAGAGACCCAGAGAGAGAGAGAGAGAGACACACAGAGAGAGAGAGAGAGAGAGAGACCCAGAGAGAGAGAGAGAGAGAGAGAGAGAGAGAGACCCAGAGAGAGAGACCCAGAGAGAGAGACAGACAGATATACAGATAGAGATAGACAGACAGACAGAAAGAGAGAAAGAGACAGACAGACAGATAAACGGACAGAGATGGACAGATGGTGTAAATCTACATATGCATCTGAAATTATGTTGCAATATTAGTAGTAATGATGGTGCAATTCTGTTCTTTTCTGCAATTGATTTCTAAGACAATTTTGGTCTTTGTTGACATGCTACATGACCACCTTCCCATTGGAAAAGCTTGCCCTTGATCCAATTTGGCGGCTGTCATGACGGCCATGTTCCAGACATGGATTAAATACAGGCCCTCTTGCCAATTACTTGCCGGTGTATTCAGAGATGTCATTTTCCCTTTTGTTTCTAAAATAAAAGGGTGTCCTGTGACTCCTGACTCACCCTTTATATCACAAATGTATTGGCTTTTATTGGAGGCTTTGCTTACCTACCCAGTTGCTATCAAACAGGCTAGCCCACCAACCACAAAAACGCACACTACCGCATTGTAAGGCACACACTCTCATACACACACATGACCTAATGCATGCCTTTGGACTGTAGCTGGAAAGCAGAGGAACTTTTTTTCATCAGAATGCACTGGGAACCTCTCTGTGTCCCCTGGCGAGAAACTAAAATTGTCACTGGTTGACATTGGTTAGATTCCATGCTCTATATTCTTTGAACCATTTAAGATGTTATAGGAGAAGATTACGAGTACTTTTTCCTTGACAAAGGGAGGTAAATACAAGGGGTGTCATTAACTGTGGCGCATGGGCATAAAAATATGTGAAATAAAATTGGTTGCAAAATCAACGATTTCACATTAAAGGTTGGATTCTCATTTTCCTCCCTGCAAGCTTTGGCCAGTTTTGAAGTTCTTGTAGCCCTGCTTACTCAACTTTTCTAGGAGTTCCATGTAGACTATCTGTGTCTTTATTTAGTCGTAATTATAGCTTGGAGAGCAACTGTTGGCAGCACTTTCTAAAACTATATAAAGGTAAGATCTGCAACAGGATGTGGTTTGTGTG
This sequence comes from Parotocinclus haroldoi, assembly GCA_034779995.1. NCBI lineage: Eukaryota > Metazoa > Chordata > Actinopteri > Siluriformes > Loricariidae > Parotocinclus > Parotocinclus haroldoi. Next base: position 12,762 of record JAUZST010007792.1, on the reverse strand, counting down.
TTGGCCCCAAAACGTGCTTCACTGATTTGAACATATATAAATACACACACACACACACCAAACATGTTGCTGTTTAAATGAAACCGTAAATAACCGTAATAAACTGAGTCTCTTTGTTGAACCCACCAAGATCTGTCCACTAAAACAAATGAGGTAATAACACCACTGTAAAGTCAAAGTATTCAAATCACATGCTAAACTATGATGGCTTTGAAAAAAAAAAAAAAAAAAACCTGGTTTGCTTCTCAACCTAACTGTGACAGACATCACTGGTACATTAGCAAGAATGTCCCACTTTCGTTGTGTGCAATTGTGCAATGTGATGAAACGGTCTGAAATTACAGTTGTGCGAATTTCACGTCTGATTTACTTCCTATGGGGAAATTGATTTGGGGAGTGAAATGACACTCTTACATCCTCTCTGACAGTGAAAGTGAGCTGAGTACTACAAGAATAATGGTCAATGGAAGTGAGAATGCCCTTCACAAGAGCCTGCCACTCTATCTACCTGCCGCACAAGAAGAATGGAAGGTCAACGCTACTCTGGTTGCCCTGATGAGGTGAGTAAGGAGACCGAGAGCTGCAGTTTCACTGTAAATGTATCATCTGCTTCATCAGTCAACATGGCCGTACTGGTCAAAATCCAGATCACGTTGCTTATTTCTTCTATATTGTTAAACCTTTTCCCTTTATGTACAGAAAACTGAGTGCTATGCAGTTATCGAGTTGATTCTGTGTATTATTAAATACATTGCGAGCAAGTCTCACCTGAGGGAGGGATTAATCAAATATCATAATGTTGTGGCACCCCTGGTCTGTACGTCGCATGGAATGAAAGCGGAACACACACAATATTAAAAGCGAACCTAATTAAAGAAACCGTAATAAATACGATGAATATAATAATAGACGGACTACGATAATGGAGGAGAATACATTACTTTCTTAATGAGCATTTATAAATATGAATATATCTTTGGATATTTGTGGTGAAGGATTCACAAACGTCGAAATGACTGCTTGAATACCAAAGACGATCAAGGAGTGTTAACTGTTATGGCCTTTCAGCCACAGTCACTTGACCTAAAGCCCATCAAGTTTTTATGGGGGCACTAGAAGACAGAGAAAGCCAAGCATTCAGTTACGTCACTTCTCTCAGGCTGTATAGAGAATACAAAACTGAGTGTAAAACGGCAGTACAACCATAAACGAATGAATGAACTAACTCGGGAGCATTTCTTAGTCCCTGTATGTTCACGTGTCCTCAGAGGGAAGACTGACATGACATTAAGGAGGGGGAGGCGGACTTAAGTGCTTCTAATGTGGTCGGTATCGGTATGAGTACAGGAACTGATGAACCTGCTCATGGCAGACTAGCTATACGGACACCGCAGAGACCTCGGTATCCAACGCCCATACACAGGGGATCGCTGAGATGCGTCTTGTAAGCAAGACCCTCAGAGACAGGAAACTAACAAGTGAGCGTAGCAGCCGTGCAAGCATGTTTTTTACGTCCGAGCCACACTTCATCGTATCGTGCTTCTGCTGAGAAGGGACTTGAGTTGCTGTAAGTGAAGCAGATGCATTTCAAGGTCTGACGTCGGTCCAGGAAGTGCGGGTTGCACGTTGTCAGTTCCAGATGCCTGTTTCCTAGTTGTATCCATCTCTCCAGAAGCTCCTGAGTTTCAGTGTGCCACAAATCAGGTGCTGGGTCGGTTGTATCATGTGACACTGGCCAGGAGTGGCATTTGTTGATGTTTTTTACTTTTTGCTGTAAAACACCTGCCGAACTGATGCTCATAGTTTTTTATTAAATATGAAAAATTCTTGAATATAATACAAGGTTTTTCATTGCAAGTCACGTAATCAGCGTAACAATTTTAGTAAAATGTTAAGTCTTTGAAAAAAAAAAAACCTCTTAAGTAGTTTGGTATGTTCCCCCTTTACCTTTTAACAGCGTGCACTCAAGCTGTCATGGGTTCCAAAATCTGATGATCAGTGATATTCCAGCATGGCTTCACAGGGTTCCAAAGAGCATCCTGTGCTGTCACTGAGTGAATGCTTGGGTACCTCTGTTTTTAAGTGCCCCATAAATGCTTAATGGTGTTTAGGTAATTTGACTCTGAAGTGGGGAACGTTTATGGCCGTCAGCACTCATTGAGCTTCTTTGGTCTTCAAGTAGTTGTTCTAAAGCTTTGATGTGTGTTTTGGGTCATTATCCTGCCACGGTATGACCCTCCAACGATCCAAACAAGCGCTTACACCAGTGCTGTCAGACTATTGGCCTCACTCTCGCTCATTATATGGAGAAGGAAAAAAAAATGGAACGCACTTCCAGCACTATCGGACCACGTGTTTTACCAAAGGACTGGTGAAGTGCGAATGATTCTAGGAAAACACAGTAGACCAGTCTGGCTAAAATAAAGTTTCACTGATCATTGATGCTGATGTGATGTTAAATAAATTCTGTTTTTCTAACGTAATGCTACACATATGCGAATGTCTGGGGCCCTTTTCAAGGCGTTAATAACACGATAAAGCAATATTTAAGTTTGTTAATCACATCTCATATAGTCCTATAGTCCTTTTGAGCGACTGTAACGTAAATAAAAAGAGTATTTTCACAAGAGAGCTGTGAAAGGGAACCATAACTAAACCATAAACACACGGTGGAATATAAACCTACATAAACAGACATGATTGGCTGCACACAACCAAGAGGGAATGAGTCTCTCACTGATTTTCAGACCAGGCTATGCTGTATCACCTTTCAAACACTTTTAATCTTTAAGGAAAGTCCAATCCTTTGCATTTTACGCGTCTTCTTGGCAGAGAAAACGAATTGACACTTGTGTCACGCCGCCCCTAATGAACGCAAAGTATTATAAACCCATATTCATAAAAATAAATGGAATAAAAAACATGTAAACAAAGCATCAACGTATGACGTCACACTTACGGCAGTTAAAATACACACTCTAAACCTTTTTGACCAGTTGTATAGATTGTGACAGATTTTATTTCCTATTAGAATTTATTGTTATTCATTTTTGCGAACAGACGCTGATTGGATGGTCGTTAAATGGGCTATATCTAAATGGCCCATCATTACAGGCCACATACCATTACTGTAAGGGCAGTAACGAACTCCGATCCCTCCCTCATTTCTGTGTGACATCACATTCGATTATAGAAACACCCTGAGCTAAAGTATGCCATAGGAGAGAACGGCTTTCACTTGCTGTTTTTAACAGAGGTACCTAACTAAATAAATATTTTTGCATTAAAAAGCCAGTGCTGCGACTGTCATTACAGAAATCATAAAATGTGCTAGTAAACAAGATGAAAGAAAATAATATAATGAAATAAATCTGAAGTATAAATGGGGCAGCTCAGATTCTCGCAGCAAGAAGGTCCCGGGTTCAATCCCAGGGTGGAGCGGCCAGGGTGGCGTAGGTTTACTTCGGGTACTCCGGTTTCCTCCCACAGTGTAAAGACATGCATGTTAGGTTAATTGGGGTCTCTAGTGGCCCTGAGTGTGTGACTGTGTGTGCCCTATGATGGATTGGCACCCCATCTGGGGTTGTTCCTGCCCTTGTGCCCAGAGTTGCCGGGTGGGCATCGACCCTGTGTGGATAAATGAATGAAGATTTGGAGCAAGCAATTCATCATTATTGACGCTGTCAGTATCATGCAATTAACATGATTCTATAATTGTAGTTTCGCTCAGATTTACATGTTCATATTACAGGCCCACTATGGGCTTTAAGCTTTAAACCCAGGTCCTCAGGAACTCCTGTTTCCTGCAGATTACTCTTACCTCCACAGAAACTGCATCTCGTGTTTTAGTCCCCTTTGCTTTTCGGAATATAGAATATATCCAGGTCTGAGCTGAGCAGGTCCGTGTCCTTTGTTCCAAGAATAGTGCAGATGCCCACTCCATATTACCCACAGAGGGACCAGTTAAACCAGCACTGCAGTATACTTAATGTTAGATGTCACTACTATTGTCATTTCGGCATTTCTTACAGTCTCACAGCAAAGCTTGATTTGCAGAATTTCCAAGCGTAAGGAAAACAAACGTTGCAGGGAGCATATTTAAGATAATGTAATGTCTAAGGGAAGGTGCTCACTGGACGTCGATGTTGACCTGGGTTTGTGTTCTGACAAGGCTTTCGATTGGCCATGTATGAAGGAGCGGAGGTTGGCTAAGGGGATCACCTCCATGTACTGCATCAGGGACGTCCACTGTGCTCAGTGTTTGATAAGAACATCATGCAGCTTAGCTTTCTGTCTTCTAGTGCCCCCATAAAAAAAACTTAGGGTTTAGGTGAGGTGACTGTGGTTGAAAGTGCATAACAATCAACACTCCTTGATCATCTTTGGTCTTCAAGTAGTGTTGCATCAGTGTGAATCCTTCACCACGAATATCTCTAGTGATTTCATATGTAGAAAAAGCTGATTTATAAAAACTAGCTTTGGCAAAGAGTAATTGCATTCAAATGTGCAGCTAGGATTTTTTTCATTTAAAAAATACACTTGGCTAAGGGTAACCAACTTGGTGTTGTTGTGTGTGTGGTTGCGTGTGTGTGTGTGTGTGTGTGTGTGGTTTCCTGTCATGGCCAAGCAACCCTGAGTTGGCAATGACACTAGCAAGGACTTTCCACTCGTAATGGTTTCTGTAGCTGGTTACTATTACACCAGCTCCTACCCCTCCCCTAACCTTAACCTCAGTAACCAAAAGCATATCTTTTCAAAAGATGCGCAGGTTGCATTGTCTGTTAAACAAAATCAAAAAGCAGTTTTCCTCATGGCTATCACACAGATATCTTTCTAACCCTGTGGTGACCCTCACTCAGAGACTTTGGAAACACCATCTGAAAAGACAGGCTGGACCGGGACCGAGACATGAACAAAAGTTATGGGTGCTGTGAGGTAACAGAACGAACTGCTCTGCAAATATGCTGCCTGTGTACTAACCTGCTGTTTGATGTTTTAATTGAAGCAGGAGGAGATTCCATTTATGTCTGGTGATTTATTTATTTATTTATTTATTTTGCAGTTATTAACATCAACACTGAAAGAGAGAGGCTGTAGACAAAGAGTTACTGTTAGTTCTGCCTTGGGCCTACAAACATCACGTTAGACTACAAGTGTGTTATGTCAGTGTCAGTGTTTTATTTCCCCTAAAAGCCCATGGGAAGCAGTTTCCTAGTTTTGCCGCAAACTGTCCATAGGGGGTGAAAAATGTCCCAATTTCAGGAGAATGGACTGTGGGTTCTGCAGAATCTCAAGACAGCGAAACGGCTCATGTTGAAGTATTTATGTGAACAGGTCGAAATAATTCCCCATAGCTGCCGAATTACTTATTAAATGTATTGCAGACAAGCCAGGGTTGTGACTGTGACTACAAAGCATGACAAGTTTATTTATATTTCGTCTACTTTGCAAAATTTCCACCCACTATCACAGTTTCCTTAGTCGCACAGCAGCTAAGAACCAAGAAGGGTGAGAACCAGCCCCACTTCCTCTAAAAGATGTAAAGCGGGCAGCCAATTAGTTTTTCAGTTGTTTTTTTTTTTTAATCGGATTATCGGATCTCCAGTACAATTAATCCCAGTCTGTTTGGCCTCAGCGTTAGGGACGATACCATCACATACCATTCAGAGTGCAGCACCATCATGGATTTGTTCTCATCGTGGGAGGTTAGAAGAATATTGGTAGGCATGTACACTCTACGGTCACTTTATTAGGTCGGACACACACACACACACACACACACACATGCAATCAGGCAGTGACAGGCGGCAACCAGAGAACACGACTGAATCCTCATTGCAGTTTGAACTGTTAATATGATCATATGATCTGACTTTCTCCTGTTGGTTCGTTTTGTACAAGAAGTTCTTTTTAGTAGCTTTTCAGCACAATGCAAAGTCAGCTTTTTAGTCCTTTTTTGTTAATAAATAATAATAAATGGGTTCAATAAATTGTCGCTGGAACAGTACATTAACCCGACTTATCTCCTTTACATATGATGTATATTTGTATCCAGGGGTGTGCAGTATTCGCAAAAAAATGACATCTTTATTTATTCTGGCATTTTGTCGATAGCGATAATTCTAAGTTATTTTGGCAGTACGAAACTTGGGTTTAAATATTCAAAAGTTGAACCCATGAATCCAAACAGTTGCTCCTAGCAAATAAATCTATTGACGTAGGCTGCGAGACTGGTGGTGTCTGCTCTTTGTCTCCTGGTGCAGTTCAGTCACGATGTGATGCAGTGAATAAGTGAACTCTTAGGAGGCAACATTCCTAATAATGTCAGTTTTTACATTGTGAAAACAACAATTTAGATATTATCGTAGATGATATTACGATGACAACTGCACATCCCCGTTTAGAAGCTATATATTATAATAATAATAATAATAATAAGTACATAATATATCCAGATTTTACCCCACTTGTCCTGTGAAGTCCCAGGTCCCAGGCAGAGGTACGCTCTGGACTGGGTGTCTGTACATGACCGTGTTCTGTAGCCGCAACACCTGAACGTCACGTCGCAAGCCCAGGCTGTCAGGAACTGCTGGTTCCAACCACAGGAGCTCCTAAACTACATCTAAAGTACGATCAGAACAAGTTTTCATGCTATTACATGAACTGTTACCACTAGTGATGATCATAGTGATGTCATACCCTTCTAAGAAGCAGCTAGTGAATGTGCGGTGGATTACTGTTAACTATCATATATATTTTTTTTTTATTTGAGGTTTCTGCGAACACTTCTGTGACACTGATCCTGTGACCTTTGAGTCAAAGGAAAAAAAAACGAACTGGTGGATTTTTCCCCCTTTACTGAATTCCGTTCAATGTAAATGTTCAGGCTTTCTGTCAGCCTGTTCACAAGTGCGGTTTGAAGAGCAGTGTCTTATCAGGTGATCTCTGCTATCCTTTTCATCAACACCACATACACCCACCGAAACGTTTCTTTTCTATTTGACGCTGCGGCTAGATTTTTTAACAATGGCTTATCTCGTTACCTTTTTTTTTCTTTTTTCTCCGTGCTGAATCAAAGTCAGCGCCATTGAGCTGGAGGCAGGGAGATATGACCTTGGGACAGTCTTTACATTTTTCTTTCAAATCCTTGCGTTCTAAGAATTTAAACAAACTGCTTGTTGAATGGGTGATATGGTGGCTCGGTGGGCTCCTCGCGCTATAAAGAAATGGTTACGAAAAGGTGAGGGGCGCACTCACTTTTGTGAGATACTGTATGACTAAAAAGCAAAGTTAAGACAAACCGTCATGAACTGCTGCACAATTAGTATACATTTCCCTGAGACGACTGGATGGTCTGGCCATTCTCTGCCACATTTCCACTCCAAATCCATGTCCTCATTAAAACTGCAACGAGTGGATCTTTCAAACTGCTTGCAGTAAATACATTTAGCTTCAGACTTATCTAACACATCCTTATCATCAACCTCGAGGTTGAGCTCGGGTTTTTTTTTTTTCACAATGCATATGTGTAATAAACCGCATGTTAAAATTCATGTTAAAAGACTATGAGCCAGTTTGCCAAATATGGACTAAATCAAGTGTAAATTCAAATATTAGTGGGTGAAACCTGGGGGCATCCACCCCAAGGAGAACTAAGACTGTTGAAACCGTTACGCACATCTGGAAAACACACTTTTAAGGAGTAGGCCAAACTTTTAAGGATGTCACTCCCCCAGCTGAACCTCTGCTGTGGTGCAAGGAACCTGCTAAATTGAACAAGCAAGGCCTGTTGCTCATGCAGTGTAGCTTGATTAACACTGTGGTCTTGGTTGTGAAAATGGTTGAAAGGATGTACATGACCACTTGGCTTTGTTGTAATACTTAACCATATAGGCATCTCACAAGGGTTCGTTGTTCTATACGTTGGCCCACCGCTTTCTTAGATACGCCTTGGCAATGCAGTGTTTTTGCCTGCAGGTCTGGTTTGCCTTGGTTCTTCTAGATGCCCTGGAAACATTCTTCAGAAAGCATGGTCCATGTTGCCATGATAGCATCACGCGTTTGCTGCGGATTTGTTAACGTCCGTGATGCAAATGTCCTGTTCCACCACATCCCAAAGGTGTTCTGTTGGATTAAAGTGGAGGTCGTTTGAGTACAGTACAGCTTGAGATGATTTGAGTCATATGACGTGGCGTGTTATCGTGCTGGAAGCTATCCGGAAATGGTGCGTGGTCATAAAGGGATGGACATGAGTCAATAGTCACACTTATGTAGGCCGTGGTGTATTAAGGGCATGCCCAAATAGAGGCCCAAGATAAGTGTGCCAAGACATTATCCTCCACACCATTGCACCACCACCCCCAGTCTGAACCATTGATACAAGGCAGGACGGATCCACGCTTTGTGCCACATTCCAACCCAGCCACCTGAATGTCGAGACCAGACGACACTTTTCAATCTTTTCAATTCTTTTTTTTTTTTCCAATTTTAATGAGCCTGTGTGAACTAGCCTCAGTGGCCTCTTATTTTAGCTGACAGGCGTGGTCTTTTGCTGTTGTAGCTCATCTGTTTCCCAGTTTGACATGATGTACCCTGGTTGTAACGAGTGGTTTATTTGAGTTACTGTTGCCTTTCTTTCAGATTGCACCGGTCTGCCCGTTCTCCTCTTACTACTGGCATCAACAAGGCATGTTTGCCCACACAGCTGAACTCGGTGGATAGTTTTCCTTCACTGGGCCATTCTCTGTGAAATCTAGTTTACAGAAAATCCCAGTAGAGCAGCCATTTCTGAAAAACCCCAGATCGCGGTGTCCTGGTCATGGTTGAGTTTCCGATGCCCCATTTTCTTATAGGTCTGTGTTCCGCCTCACCAGTGGCTCCCTAGTGAGGACTGGCTATGTGTGTTAGTACAAGCAGACCAGAGGTGCCCCTGAATGGCAGTTACAGCTATATGCTTCAGGAACATTTTGTGTTAATGATTATTAACGAGGATATCAAAGGTGACTTTTTTTTTTTTTTTTTTTTTTTGCTTTACATCTTCTACTCTGGGTCAGTTAAAACGGGCCAGCCTTTCACTTAGCCCCTTAGATTGTCAATAAGATCAGATGTTTAGAAATGGTAGAAATAAAAATGTATCAGTTTGCGTTTGAAAACAAGCCTATTGTCGTTTTTGTTGTATTTTCATTTAGTCATATTGGGATATTATTTAGTCATATTGGGATCCCTATGTGGGATTTTGTCAATAGGGATAATTTTACAATACATTGCATGCTTCAAAAAAAAGGTGTATTTTTGGTACTGACGTGGTGCTGATATTAGTTAGCTCTCTTTAACACGCCATAGTTTGTAGATTGCTGTCTTTCGAGCAACATCCTTCTTTACGAAACTAAACCACGACCAATTAGGCTGGTGCTGTCTGTACTTTGTCTCCTGGTGCATTTGGTTCACTCATTTCTTACTTCAGTCATGGTAGCCAACAGTTAAGGTACCAGACCATGGACTTTAAGTCCAGGGTTCAAATCCCACCTCTGCCGAGCTGCCACTCTTGGGTCCTTGAGCCCTTAAATTACAATTGCTTAGATTATAAGGTGCTCTGGATAAGCGCTTCTGCTAAATGCTGTCACGCTAGCTTGGATGCAATCAGTGCGCATGTTGCAGAAGTTTGTCCAACCTGGATACCTTGTTAATAAAACGATTAAGATAATAAATTGTCTATTACAATACGATTACGTGACTTCTTACAATTGATCCACTCAAAGCATTTAAAGTTTAAGGGCCTAGCTCAGTGATACACCATTGGCAGCGGTGAGATTTGAACCCTGGACATTCTGGTGCACAGTACAGTTCCTTAAACGCTACACCACCACAGGCATGGTCGCTAAGCACCGGTGGGTAAGCGCTAAGCACCGTTTTACCTGCTTCGTGCAGTGGAAAATGTCACAGTTTGTTAACACTGCAGAAGCCACAGAAGGGTGAGCCAAACACTTCCTCATTAGTTGTTTGTAACATCTCACAGAGACTGTCTAATGGATACTAGGCAAATACAAAAGGAAGCTCGCAGTTATTATGCCTCTGACTCATGTTTGGTGTTTTAGGTTGAATTAAAAAATGTCCTGGGGTGTTCAGTATAAAAGTGTGTTGTGAGCACTTTCGGTAATGTCTGTAATTTAGCACTGAGCATTATTTCACAGAGGGCCGGGGGATATTTCGGTGTTAATGTCAATACTGGCGAAAGGTTTATATCTCGTGATATAGATTTTATTGTTATGGTAAACCCCAAACAGCAATTTACACTTAATCTTTATTCAATAGTTTCGATATTGTCAACTCACAACGTGTAACAGCATGGAAACAGTTTTATTTTGACGGCACAGAGTAAATTTATAATGTCGGAAGACAAGTGTAGGAAGATTATTGTCTTCGGAAATGAAATCAGTTAGTCATGTCAGCAGTTTTACTGACTGAAAGGATTAACCTCGTGTTATGTACATGAGAGGAAACATGAGCTTTTGGGCGCAAACTGGGTCTCCCTCTTCGATTTCACATGGTGGAGCTTGAACGTTTGTGAACCCATTATTTCCTCAAGTGGTCTAAACGCCTTCAGATTTTCACAGACGAAATCTCTTTACAGATGATAACGAAAACCCGGTTAAACAGTCGAGACACACATGGTATACGTGCTTTCATTTTTTTAAATTGAGGATCCAGTATTACATATCTGTGATTGGCAGGTATGTGTTGCTTTCGGTATCTGCTGTGGCCCATTTGTGCGGCAACAAGCACTGCAACTGAACGTTTCTGGTGAACGCTGAGGACTTTTAGTCCATTCCTTTGTACAGAACAGCTTCAGCTATGAGATCTTGATAGGTTTCTTCACATGACCTCTTCACTTCAGGTCCTCCACTTATTTGATAGCAAAGTCATAAAGATGTTCCAAAGCCGTTATTACTATTAAGATAATCTTTAAAACTATTGTCGATGGTTTAAAGCGTCCAGCTGAGGGGTTTTTAAGGGCAGATCGAAATACGTACAGGTACAGCGTGAACCGTTTAATGGCCGCGTTATGTACTTTGAAACCATAGCGTAGACATATAAAGAGTGTTTTCACGACTGCAAACGATACGTATTTTCTGCTGAAAACAGTTGAGAATGAAATTTCTGATGCTCTTGTTTGACGGAGGCCAAGAATACGTTGATAGAGAAGATCAGCCGGGTGAATGTGAACCAGTTTATATAGTTGGAGAGAATATACTGGTTCTGGGGGAAGGAAGACACTTATGAATGTCATTTACAGCTTGTTAAGTAGCAGAAAGTCAAACACACAAGTAACTTGCACAAAAAAAGTCTAAATAAATCAGCAGAGTTAGATCAGTCTCTAGTCCAAATGTGAGCTAATGAGCAATCAAGCATAAAGTGACAGTAAGGTAGTTACACACACACACACACACACACACACACGTATGAATGAAGTACTTCCCCTCTGCTCCTGGATCCGCAGCGTTGATTGGCTGTTGAGGTGACCTGGCTGTTTATGGCTCCTACTTCTGGAATTAAACCATTTGCATTTCCTTTATTATATTTGATCATATCGGTCTTCAGCCATTAATATAGACGCTTGCCTGCATTGCTGTTCTTTTACCTTTCTGCCTTCTAACCAATCCTGATGTTCTCGTAACTATTTAAAAGGAAGAACATCCTGCGCTACTTGGACGCCGAGAGGGACGTGTCCGTGGTCAAGAGCAGCTTCAAAATTGGCGATACCATCCCCTACATTCTGGACAGATGCAGGACCCTCAATGTGACTCACACTATGCACAGCCTGCTCCCCGAGGTCTCCCCTCTCAAGAATAAGAGGTTTAAGACCTGCGCTGTGGTGGGAAACTCTGGCATTCTCCTCAAGAGCGGATGTGGAAAGGAAATCGACAGCCATGATTTTGTTATCCGGTAATTTCCTCTTGCTTTTATTCATTTACGGCGTCTTCGGTATTGAGCTGATTCCCTGGTGACTAACGCATAAGAGGGGAAAGCGTCGGGGATAAAAGCCTATCTGGAAATCTGTCTGCCACTTTAGCATTTTGGTAACTCACCTCTGCTGAGCTGTTAATTTACGGCAGCTGTAGTCTTCCATAATCAAATGAATCTCCTTTTATTGAGTCTCGAGGAAAGTGGCCCATAGCCAGATATCTGTCCGAGTACTTTAAGCAGTTCTTTCTGTTCTCTTTATCAGTCTGCTTCTTTCTATCTAAGAGGAATATGAAAAACTCTTCTAATAAAACCATACATTCACTCTCTAAAATAGCTCCTGATTGGGGTTGAGATCATTGTACCTGCTTTCCTAACTGTCCCATTGGATCTAATGGCATGGCTCTATGCAATGATGCTGCAGCGTATAAAACACACACGTGTTGCCCTGTTTTAATGTCTGTGTGTGTATCACCAGAAAGCTTATCTTTAAGTCTATAAAGTAGAAGTGTAATGATACACTGTGCTCACCATTCAATTCGGTTGATGATACTTTTTTAACAATTCGAGTTTGCAATTCTCTTTTTTTTTTTTTCTTTTTTATTTCTGAAGTATACATTTCATTCTACATAAGCCTATATATATATATATATATATATACACAGTCGAATCCGGTTAATGGAGCCACATCGGGACAGGATCGTTTTGGTCCTAATAAGCGGCCGGTACGATTAATCGAACATGCCCTATGTTACAAGACGGGACGTGCTATAATTGATGTAAGATATTAAATGTTTATTA
>JAUZST010007791.1:0-13956 GCA_034779995.1 Parotocinclus haroldoi | reverse complement strand
CTAAAAGATTATACCAAGAAGAAACATAATTATACATAAGCAGTTGAACATGTCCAGTATCTGGATCTTCTTTTCTTCAGGATTCATTAGCCTTTAGCCTTTATTTGGCAGTACAGGGTCATGGAGACAGTCATTGCAAGAAGCTAAATAAAGCAGAAAGAAGAAAGATTATACTGACTTAACATTCATGACTATGCATTACAACGTATTATTAATCAATGAATTAGACAGAATATGGCGAAGGCATGATTTAATGTACCTGCTAATGGTTCGTTAAAGAGTGCAGAACGTTTCTAAGGCTAAAATAACGTGTACGAGACGGAACAGGAAATTCTACGACCATTAATCCCTCCTTTCACTTTCAGCTAATGTTACCCTAACTGATCTAACACTAAAACTAGAGTTTTTTTTCTTCTTCCAGATTTAAACGTGTTACTCTGCCATTGGAGCCGATCACTTGCACGGCGGCCCATGGACGTAAAGAAGGCCAGGTCTGAAGGGAACATTTATGACAGGCCTGGCTTTTAAGCGCTACAAGCACCTGGATCTGTCTCCTCAAAGTTGAAGCTTTGGTAAACACACCTGCTATGGTCCCGTCTCAATTCTATTTTGACCAGCATACAGCTCAGTACTGGAACTATCTCTGAGAAGGCGTATGAATTTGTAATTATGAGACCATGTCGGTCCTTTTACTGCTCTCTAATTAATGTCCAAAGGCAGGCAAGCGGCTAAATTACCTCAAGAGCTGCAATGCCCAAGGCCACAGCTATGACGATGACTGCATTTGACTCCACAAAGTATACCAGTGAAGAGAAACATCCTTTAATGTTCTGGGGGGGGGAGAAAACAAAACGGATCAGCAGTTTGCGAACAAAACATCTCCTGTAATAAAGAATTGTGAATGGTTCTGCCTTATTAGTCACTGCAACAGATACAACTTTGAGAATATTCACAGAGCTAACCATCCATCAGAAGCAACACCCAGTTTGTTTTTGTGTTTTCATTTTTAAAAACGAAACGTTACGCTCTGGGATATATTAGCAGTAAGATTCTCGTGGTCCGCGTGTTGCATGCTAACTGAGGAAGCTAACTGACTTGAACTGGGTCGTCACTGGGGCTGCCTAGTCACAGGCCGGACAGTGTGCTCACCATGCTTTTGCCTACTGAAAACGAAAGAAGGTCATGCGGTCAGATTTTTTCATTCACACGTGGAATTGTGCGCCGTTTCCCTGGGAAAGCCATGGGACCAGGGTGCACTTTGGAAACAGGAGAAGTCAGTGGAGAGAGTGTGAGCCCCCTGGGTAATGTTAGGCTGACGCAACACCTACCTAAACATCGTTATGAACCGAGTGGTTCTAATGTTTTGGCTGAGCGGTGTATAAAGTGTACTGCAACCGAGGACCGTAAGGCATTTGCAAATGCATTTTCATAAACATAACCCTGAGTAGAGCACATGATATCTCTTACATGCCCCAGTAAAGTGCCCTGCTGTGGACTTCATGGAGGTGGAACCGCCATATTCAGAGCCACAGAGATGCTTGCCTAAGGAACCTACTATTTTATTGGCTTTATTATAAACCTGTTAGCATCGAGAGTGTCAGAAATAACATAAATCACTAACTATAAGGGATGTCTACTTAATAGTGGCTATTTATTATTATTATTATTATTATTTTAAATATCCCCTAATTTTGTGAACAAGTTTTAGTATTAGTTTTTAAAGCTGTAAGACCAGTAGGTCCACTAGTGGGCAGTGTTGCACCAACCAAGGAAAGCGGTTTAATACGGCGAATCCTATCCCGTAAATTAGGCACGCTACATTTTTTACATTTATTGTCGGTTTAATCAGAGTTTGATTTTGGGTTTTACCCTGTTTTGCTTTTCAGCACTGTAACGTGATCATCTAATTTGAATAAACTGGTCTTGTTTGTGCTGTAGCTATGGATAAATATACCTGAATGGACCACATTTACCTACAGTGTCCCTGGCTCGTTGTTTCTTTTACACGTGTTATGCAGTGTTTATTAACCGACCTGATTATTTTAGTCGCATCCAGAAGCACATTTCCCTGATGGTTTGTTTACTTGTCATTTTATTTAGTCGATCATCAATGGCTGCTTGTGACAGGAGTAAACGTATAATGATAAAAGTCAAACATGATGACAATTTGTCCTAATGTGGGAGAAAAGTGGAGCAGCCGGATCCATGTGGACATGGAGTGGATTTGCAAACCTCTATACCCGAAGATATAGAGTCTAAGGTCAGGAGCGAACCTGGCGGACCTGTTGGGTGGGACTGTGGTGGCCTAGTGGTTAAGGTACGGGGCTATGGACTAGGAGGTCCAGGGTTCAAATCCCACCTCTGCCACAGTTGGCTACCTGAGCAAAGCCCTTAATGCACAATGGCTTGGATTGTAAGAGGAGGACGGGTCCCCTGTTGAGTCTTAGTCCTTCCAAGGTTTCTTCCTACCATTTTAGGCAGTTTTTCCTTTCCACTGTCGCCCTAGACTTGCTCAACTTGGGATTGGCCTTTTAAGATCTTGTACTACTGTAAAGCTGCTTTGAGACGATGCTACGTTGTAAAAAGCGTAAGACCAGGGATCTCCGGAACTACACGGCGACCAAGCTAACCACTTGCCCGCCATTTCGTCCATACATTACTATGATTTGATAGTCAAAATATATGTTTCATGACTGGGAAACAAACCAGATGTTTGACCTGTGTTGCTCTAGAGCGCAAATCCCGAGGCAAATCCACAGAGGCAGCCAGAGGATCGACACATGAAGGCTGTAATCGAGTAGCATTTTAATTGGGCTGGATTTTGGGACGAACTCAGTTCGGTCATCACTACGAGAGCAATGAGCAGAGAAAATCCAAACGGTACAATAAGGAAAAAAAACGAAATAGATTTGCTGTGCAGAATTTGTGTTTTTTTTTTTGTTGTTGTTTGTTTTCGTTTTTCTTTTGGTTAAGCAGACGACCCAGTCTTAATCTCGAGTTGCTCTTGCACTAGTTTTGACCTTTTAGTGTTTGGGTCATGTACCAACCTGAACATCACCTGGGCTACCTCTCTGTTGAATGAATCAGCGTTTGTGCAAAAAATATGGCACTGAAGATTTGTACTGCAGGACAAGAGTTTGGAGGTGTCCAAGTCAGAGTGCCTCGAGGCATAAACACGTTCAGACTTGGACCATTTCGATTCTATTCTGCCTCACTGGTCACGTCAGGCAAATTCTTAAATGTGAATGAAATGTAAAGTGTGTAAAGCTTACCACGGCTGTAGCATTTGCCTCTCTGCAGGATTGAAACCCACAGCACTGGAAGGGATAGAGACCGGAATTTTTGACAAAGGGGGATCCTGTGAAATCGGTATAGTTGTTGAATCCACAGCACTTCAGCTAGGAAACATACAAACGTTGGGTGGAGATAAATCAGTGACAAGGTGAAACACGTGCTATCATTTAAGGAGGCTCGTAGTGATCATCTACAAAGACACTGCATGGACTTTGTGACTGCACAGGTTTTTCTTTCGATCACGCAACAAACCGGTTTAAAATAACCAGTTATCCTAATGCCTGTCTCTGAAATGTGGGAAGAAACCAGAGTACCTGCAAACCACAGGGGGAGTCCAAAGTTGGGATGGAACTGCCCTATAAAAGGCTACTTTCGGGTAGTGTACCTTCTGGTGAGAGATCTGTATTTTGGGCATTTTTCCCATTTGACCAAATTTGTGAGGGGGTGAATCATTGGACTGAGACGGATGGTCATTTTGACGGTTTGGGGGGGAGGGAGACTCTCTTACGGAAAACATTTTTTTATGTTCAACAAATCTGTGTGTATCTTAATATTTAGCAGACAAACAGCGCTTGGATGCAGAGCTGTGAATCCTTTTCAGAATCTCTTCTGATCATCTCTGTAGCTCCCTCCAGGGTTTCTGACTCCGCACCAGAGTTCCTAGCACCTAGAGTAATACAGGTTTTAAACACGCAATTTGGAGAGTGCTTATATTATTATCCTGACATGTTCCGGGCATCTTCAATCCCTAAATAAGTCTACATATTTACACCCTACCTAATGTTCAAATCAAGCACTGTTTACAGCGTTAAATCGGCAGCCTGATATCGCTCCACCTTGTAAAGGTAACGTTGCAGACAGTTTATCTGTTTGTTTATTTGGAGTACATAATGTTGACCTAAGAGGCTGGTGGCTGGACATTTTTGGTTGGTGGACTATTGAGACTGCCTCCAAACAAAGCATGTAAAGAAACAGATAAACATACCTGTAACTGTAAAACTATTATGTCCCATGTAAACATTTATGCGGATCGACTGTACTACATGGAAACTGAAAACGGACAAGGAGGGTACCAACAAAAAAAAGGTTACCTCATGAAGGGATCAGGAAGGGTATTTCAGGTTGTGCTGTTTTTGTTTTATTGCAAGTATGTATTAAAAATATGAATGTGGAATGAACATCGTGGGAGCGACAAAGATTACTGACCCCCTCCATAGTGCTGTTCCACAGGCCAGTGACGTCACTGTTTTTTCCATAGTCCATTCGAATGCTTCCCACAATCACTGTTCCCAGGTCAGCTACCAGGGCTTGTATCTGAGAGGCACAGAATGTGCAGCACATATTATTTTGGTCTGAAGCAGCGCTCTGCACCTGGAGAAGCTGGTAACTTACCACTGGCTTAAAAACTCCAAGCACAATAGCTCCAGCTACCTCAGCAATGAAGACTATCAGAATGATGATAAAAAACTGTGGGGACAAGGAACAGGAAAATGGAAAACAAGGAAAGCTTATAGGTCTGTAGCATAGGTCTGTTAGTATCCATAGCAAAAGAGGGCGACACCTATGGGTTACCATTAGAAGTGTTGCAAAAAAAAAACTACTAATAATAATAATAACGTGCATCATGCCTTTAGTGTTTATTTGATTTATTTTATTGTTATCCAGTGCAACACTACTCCTTCTAATTTATTTTAAGAACCGCAGACGAAAGATCTTTTCTGTTTATTTATTCGTTTATTAGTTAACTTAAAAAATTGTTTTCCTATATTTATTTAAGATAGGGTGAATACGCTAAAACGAGGGGATACTTCATGATGGGACATTTCATTCTGAATTTATACCCTACTGTTTGTGAGCAGTATTTTATATTTACCTTTCCTTATTTAATTCCCTGAAAGCTGACATACATCTTATATTCTGACTTTTATTTTTAACTTATAATATGTATTATGTTGCAATTTGAACCCATTTCTTTTTCCCCCCTTTCTTAATTGAATCCTCTTAACGATTTTTTCCCCCATTCATCTTTCATTATTGTGTCGTCTTGGTTTAGTCTAGTTCAGCCAGATTAATTCATCCGATTCATTTCTGGTTCGGTCCTTTTAGTTTCTAAATGCTCGGCTGCATTGAGAATGAGTGAACATCCATTACAACTCCCTGTTCCAAAGAACATAACGCAGATGTTAAGCTGCTCATAACTGTAATTTGATTTAAAATGCTTACTTGCATTATTTTGTTTACTCCTACTTGCCGTACAGGTGGACAAAACAAGCTTGAACATAAACGGCACTCATTTTCTGTACGAGTTTATTTTCTCCAGTAAAGGCATTTAAAGAACAGGCGGTCGTGACCTACCAGAAGCAGCATGCACTTGCTCTCGCGCATGGCCCCGCAGCAGCCCAAGAAGCCGAGCAGCAGCAGCACGGAGCCCACGGCGATCATCAGGTAGCCCACATTCGTCACCTGTTTCAACTGGGGGGGTGCACCGTTCAGGTTCTGCATGAGGCCCAGGATAGAACCGCTGTCCACCTTCACCCAGATGCCCACTGCAAGGATGCCTGCTCCAGCCAGCTGACCAGAGGCAGATAGAGGTATGTTAAAGTACATCTCGAACAAGCAATACGTAGGCAAGCGTTTGTGGACACCCCTTCCAGTGAGAGAGGTCTGCTGTTTCAGAAAAAAAAACGTTCACATTTCTGGATTTTCCACACATTTATAGGTTTCCGCTTCCAACCACATTCAGCTCTGCTGTTGTTTTTGTTTTTTGTGCATTGGTTGGCCAACTTTGATTGTGAACTTGGCTGGAAATCAGTAGTGCCGATCAGTTGTGGTTTGTCATTTATTTGTACACACGAGAATGCTCAGAAAAACAAGGAAGCAACCTGAACAAAAGTCTTAGTTACAGGAATATTTCCATGTTTTTCAATTCTGCTTTTTCCTGATCAGGGATGCGGGGGGAGCGGGCGGGGGGTGGGGGGGTGTTTGTATGGTGTGGGCATGACATCAGCTAGAAGACGCTGTCAGACCAAACCAAACCCAGATCACCGCGGATGTGGGTGAGCAAATTGCTGCTGTGTCGCCTGAGATCGTGGGATTACTCATTTGCATTTTAAAGACACTTTTGCATGCCTAAGCCATTGGGACGGATCAGACTTTTGTCCAGCACGTGTCCCACGGATGCTCCATCAAATTGAGAGCTCTGGAATTTCAAGGTCATATTATCCTGCTCAAAGACACCAACGCCACTAGGGTGTGAAGCTGCTACGAAGGGGTGTACGCGGTCTGAAATGATGTTTAGGTAGGTAGCACATGACAAAGTAACATCCATATCAATGCCAGGTTTCCCAAAAGCAAAAAGACCACTCAGAGGTATTCACGTCACCTCCCAGCTGGTTTGATTTGTGCAAATAGCTGGAGGTAATGGGTTATGAGATGTCTTGAGGACATCTTGAACAGGAATCAAAATAGATTGAAAAAAAAAAGACAATAGAATACAATGCCTTTATGGCCACTATACGCATGTAGGATGATGTGTAAGGCTCTAGATACAATTTCATAAAATAGCTGCAGAAAAAACAACCAGAGGCCACTGCAAAATGATCGGGTAATGTATGTGATACATTGTCAGATTCCCATCTTAAAGTCGAACTATTGTCAAAGCCAGGGAGCACCTGTCCTGATGTTTTAAGTTCAGCATCCATGTGTCTTAATAATCATAATTTCCCCTGAGATTCGGTTCCGCACCTTGTTTATTTGGTAATTAGGTTTCACATCACGTTATCAATGGCTGTATTCATCACAGGTACAACATGATATCAAACAAACTAGTCAAGGACCAAGTTAGAGTGACCGACCGACTTAATGCACGCCTGTGGAATGTGGGACGGCAGAGTACGGGGTTGGGATTTTTAAGAAATTTTGGAGTGGCCTCCTGACTTTACCCAAAGCTGCATATGGTCACATTGCATAGCTTTTATTATTAATGCACTGTACTTACAAAGATGATGCCATTGAAAGCAAACATCATTGCTTTCAAAAATCCAAAGCAGCCCATCTCGGGAGGGTTTTCTAGGCCTGAAAAAGAGAGCGTGTAACTGGAAACATTTAGTAAAATATACAGTACATATTTGGTTATATATATATATATAAGTGCACACAAATCAAAATGAAAAATGTATTATTTATTGAACACTATGTACTTTATATTAGGACCTCTGGCTTTAGCCAATGATGCAGGAACCAAATTTGCAAAGTCATTTCTCAGAGCAGCTCATTATCTCCTGGTCCTTGAGTTTAAACATACACCAACCATAGAACAGGTTTCTCATCAAGGTCCTATCATGTAACCTACAAAATCTGTTTAAGATAATGACTAAGTGACAGTTTACAGCACGTGGCATTTGACATAAAACAGTGACTACGCTTCATTGTGACATTTATTTGTTGAGGATACGAATGTAAGCTCATTAAGTATTTTTTTGCGTCAAACCAGGCTGCAAAAAATATTTTTTCTTATGGAGCATAAAGCGCTACAGGAGTTTGGTACACCATGCTGGATGGGCAAGATTTTTTATTTATTTATTTTTTGCATAACTTCCTTGTGGCGAGTGAAATGAACCATGAGGACCCATGGACTGCCCGTTTCTCCAACAGCAAATCGAAGAGCTTCTGCGCAGACCTAATGTGCATTCAATATTTTTCGCTTATTTTTTTTGTTAACACTGCCTCACAGTCAGGTGACACCAAAACCGACTGCAGTCATCACCTCTGTATGAGGTTTGTATGCTTTATCTCACTCTGATCAAGCTGCTCAGCTCTTCTGAAAGCAGTGTTTTCATAGTCATTTTCATATGAAAATAAAATAAAATAAGCCAATCAGTGAGCCGCAACAGTATGTGAACCTCCGGGAGTAGCGTTTTCTTTGGGAGGGTGAAATTAGAATCAGGTTGTTGTATTTGAATTCTGAATGTGACCAATAAATCTTTTATGGCAAATGGCAGGACGTGTGTGAACGGTTTGTTTGTTTATTAAGGTTATAATCATACACAAGGTTACGTCAAGACTAGTCATACAGTCTCTTATCCATTACTCCTAACCCATAAGTAACCACATTTTCTCTTTTCTCTCTGATGTTCAGTTCCTCTACCTAAGGATCACTCTACCGGTCTTCATTAACAATAACCAGTCCCACCAGAGGGCAGGAACTCCCTCCATCGTTTGGTCATTAGGAGACGATGTGCCTCCAAGGAACTCCCACTGAGGACTGATTTTATTGCTAATTGAAATTCTATTACGGATTTAAATTGTTATTTACTTAATTTTGCCACAACTTGATATACTTTCAAGTATTCATTTAATTAACGTCATGGAGGGCGGGTCCCTTTTTGAGTCTTGGTTTCTCCCTTCTGCTTTCAGGGAGTTTTTCCTTGCCACTGTCGTCCTACGGTTGCTTAATTTGCGATTGGCCGTTTAATTTCATATAAGGTTGTAAAGCTGCTTTGAGACGATGCTCCGTTGTAAAAAGCGCTATAGAAATAAATTTGACATGAATTGAACTGAATATTAGCATTAGCATATTAGCATAATCAATGAACCTAACATGCAGGGAGGACATGCAGACTGAACCCACGCTTTTGGGGTCATCTTTGGGCAGAACTCTAGTGCGCGTATAATCATTAATTAAAGTAAAGAAGTTCACAATCGGTTACATTTTCGGACTCGTACTAGTTCTGCTGATGTTTATACGATGTTAGGATAAACAGGGTAACGCTTTAATGCTAATAATGAATAAATAAATACAGCAAAGCAGCAGCACCCACTGGTGTGAATCACACTTGAGTAGGTGGTGAGATGATTCAGTGACTTATTAACTACATGCAGAGTGCCTGAAGACTTCTCTGCAAACGCACACAGTCTCATTCAGAAAACATGCAATTAGATGTGCAAGCGCTTCGGACTGAACCGGATCACCATGGAAGCGCAGGTTGTTGAAACATAAACATCTGAACCGAACACGCATCCTGTATGTAAAGCAAATAACGGCTGCTAGTTTTTGGCTTCTTATTTACTTAAACCAACATGAAAATGGTAGCATTTGTGTTAATACTCGGTGTCCGAAAAATAGGAATTTTGTTTTGTCCTTTATTTCAAGAAAAAAAAAACTCTGAAAGGTGTTGGTGAATCGGAATCAGGAAACAAGTTTTGTGAGACATGAGAAACTATGGAAGTGAAGAAACGAAATCTTACTTTTTTTTTGGTTATAAAAGAAAATCCTGGAACTGCAGTCCATTCGATAAGCCTAAATGTGCTTGATCTCCAACCCCCCCCGTCCCATAATGGACCATAATATTACACTCAGTGGCCAGTTTATTAGTTACACCTCCTTGTTTGTACATTTGATCAGTGTCACCTACCATGACAGATGTTCTACATTTGCAGGTTATAGCGCTGATGCTGGAGTCTTTAAACACCTCAGTGTCACTGCTGGACTGAAAATGGTCCAACAACCGAACGTGTCAAGCCACCAGCCTCCTGTAGGCACCATTCTGTGAGCAATGATGATTACAGGACGACTAAGGCAAACTGTGCGACAACAAGTGATCTCTACAGGGCGGGGCAGAATGCTAGATGGTTCGAATAGCCAAATAGTAGTAACCACCCGAAACGTCTCTGATCTGTGGTGGTCCTGTGGCGATACTGATCATTAGAAAAGAGAGTAAAGAGAACAAACGGAGTACGCAGAGAAACAGAAGGACTACAGTCTGTAATTGTAGAAGTTGGTTAAGAGGGTGCAGAGCGCTACCTCAGTTCCCAAATTCAGCCCTCGCACATTTGACTAGATAAATGTGCCTCGGTTTTCATCGTTTGCTCGGGACCCCGTGCACGTGTTTAAAATTAAACGGGGTGACCCTGTAACTGTAGCATTAGTAGAATCTATACAGTAAGTGTTTTTGATGTACTTATCTTTTTCAATCCATTACACATGGTATGCTTTGAAAATAAACTTGGTTTTAATGATTCTGGAAAATTGTAGGCTAATCTATCAGTGTTTTGAACAACAAGGTCGTCGCTGCTATGATACAGTACTATAAACTATATTAAATACAGTCGAATCCGGGTAATTGGACACCCGGTTAATGGGAGCAGCCGCTTATTCGGACCGAATCCTAAAGTACAGAAACAAATCCTGTTATATACGTGTGATTTTATTCTCTTATTTGGACCAAAATTCTGTTTAATCGGACCAAAGAACGTGAGAAGCGAATAAGAAAAAGAAGCCACAAGTCGGCACTTAATAGTGCATAACTGAATATTATTGGATTTTGTTTTCTTAATTAAATATTATTAGATATGTTCTCTCTTAAGTTTTGATTTAGATCGATTTGATTTAAACTATTACTATAATCTTATTCGTTGGGGAATTTCTTACACAACATCCCAAGGTGTCTTCCTTCTAAAATGTAGGTAGTTTTTCCTTGCCACTGTCTCCTTGGCTTGCTCAGTTATGGCTGTGAACCTAAATATTTGTAACGGTGATTTGAGACAATGTTTTGTTGTTAAAAGAACTATAACAATCTTACCATTACTGGCTGTTAAAATCAGACCAAATCAGGTTGCTTAGTTTAAAAAAAACATCAATTTAACAGTTATGTTATCATTAAATCAGGTGGATTACATGTGATTTTCCTCCTATAGATAGATAGATAGATAGATAGATAGATAGATTCAACTTTGTCTTTGCTTAGTACAAGTACAAGGCAACTAAATGTAGTTAGCATCTAACGGAAGTGCAAGTAGTAGCATTGTGCAAAGAAAATGAACAGAAACAGTGCAAATAACGAGTGTGCAAATATAAAAGTGCAAATTCTGATGTTGCGCTAACATAAGTACAGATAAATCTAGCAGCGCAATTGTGGCATTTGTGCAGTTTTGTGTGCAAGTGAGGTAGTGTGCAATTATTGAATAGAACATGAAATGTGTAACAGTATACGAAATTAAAAATATACGTGTTTATATACAGAATAAAGAAAATGTAGCCACTGTAGGAGTCAGTAGTTTTTACCCGTCCGGGGTGGAGTTCTGGACTGCTTAAAAAGCACCATAAAATATTTATGATATTTAACTCCAGAGCCACTTGAAGCATCACTTAAGGACAAGCAGATGGACACAAATGTAGAAATTTTTCAGAAACTATTATTGGAATTAGTGACTTCCAACTGATACGGCCTTCAAATAATTCAAATCCAAATAATTGTGGTTTAGGGCTCTTGATCAAGGACGCAACAATAGCCGCTCGGTACTTGACCACTGTGCCACCGCAGTCCCCAGTAGGACTTAAATACAGTTCATCACCAGTTACTATGGAAACGTTAAACAATGATACTAGAACAAGGATGTTATATGTAACCTTCGAGTTTACCTTTCAGCAGCAGTGCTTTTATAAGAACATCGAATTCTGGATTCTGATTGGTCAGAATGACTGCAATATCGTAAAACCTTGTGTTCTCTTGTACCGTTCAACATTTAAAAGGTCAAATGGAACAAGCTGGTAAAGTCTTTAAATATTACCATCCAGAATGTGCTTCCTGTGTGTATGATTCAGGATTTAATTTGGAAAACGAGTCACTGGGTTGCCTCTCCACCTACAGATATGGGCTGTGCATAGATGTGGATGATTCTGGGGAAAAAAAATAATATATATTTATCAATTTCATAGCGTGTACAGTATCTCACAAAAGTAAAAATATGCAAATGTCAGTATTTTGTGCGGCCCCCGTTATTTTCAGGCACTGCCTTAAATCTCTTGGGCATGGAGTTTAGAAGGTTCCACTAGACCTTCCCAGGTTGCCACTGGAATCTTCTGCCACTCCTCTATGATGACATCACAGAGCTGGTGGATGTTAGAAACCTTGCACTTCTCCCACAGAGGCTCAATAGGGTAAAGGTCTGGAGACCTGCTTGGCCAGTCCCGCACCTTTACCCTCAGTGTCTTTAGCCAGGCAGTGGTCGCCTTGGAAATGTGTTTGGGCTCGAGTGGTTTTATTGTCATTTTAACCATATACAGATGTGTACAGTATACAGTCTCGTTACCGTTAGCAGCAAAATCCCAATAAATAATAAATAATATAAGTGCAAACCTTGGCCGGCCTTCTGGCTGCCCTGCGCATCACTAAGAGCAAGATGTCCGATCACACCGTCGTGTTCCAGGGTGCAGGGGAGGTGAGCGATCGCTTGTTTTGTCTTCAGTTGAATTTTGTAACGTCAAGGGACCCATATTTGGACCTGTTTGCCAGCCTGACACAGTTTGTGGACCTGTTTGGTTCTTGAACAGGAACCTTAATGCACCATTTCTTGGACTGAATTGGATTAAGGGTGTCTGCTAAAATGACTAAATACTATGTAAACACTCCGAATGTGACAACATAGCTGGTTTATGGTCCAGATGGTCCGGGGTTCAAATCTGACCTTTTTCAAGCGGACATTGTTGAAGTATTTGAGTATTTAAACAAGATTGTTAACCCTTCAGGGTATTACATTTACATTTAGGGCATTTATCAGGCACCCTCATCTACAACTCATACAGTCTTACTATTCAAGCAGTGGTGGCTTAAGGGCCTTGCTTAAGGACCCAACTGTGGCAGCTTGGCAGAGGTGGGATTTGAACCATCAGGTCCAGTGTCCAGTGCCTTAACCGCTAGGCTACCTCAGTCCCGATTATCCAAATGGGGTGAGCCAGATCTGAGCAGGATAGGCAAGCTGATCCTTCTACAATCCAAGAGAAGCCGTACATTTGCGTTCATAAAACAGTTGATAAAGATTTGAACGAAGATCAGTGGTCAGAAGGACTGTGGGTCATTATACCGCTTCTCAAACAGCTCTAATGGTGGCCTAAGACTTTTGTGCAGTACCGCGCGTCTGAGATAAATGAATCTGTGTCTGTGGTCGAATTCAGGCCGCCATGGGCATAGCAGAGCTCATCATCATGGCCATGGAAAAAGAAGGGCTTCCACATGACGAGTGTGTGAAGAAGATCTGGATGGTCGACTCCAAGGGTCTCATCGTCAAGGTAAACGACTCGATGTCTATGTTAACGTGCTGTGTGTGTGTGTGTGTGTGTGTGTGTGTGTGTATAGTGTTAAGTTAAAGTGTTTCAACTGTTAGATGTGGTAAGTAAATATCACGAAAACATTCTCCGATACTGTTATGTATTTCATATTATGTTTATGTTTAATATTACTATTAAAATACCGCTGTTAATATTGCTTTGTGTCGATTTTCCGAATTTCCTATTCAAACTCAGGCTTTCCATCAGTTTCATGGTAACGGATTAATGCAAATATGTAAATACAGTCGATTCCGGTTAATGGGGGCACATCGGGACAGGATGGTTTTGGTCCTAATAAGCGGCTGGGACGATTAATCGAACATGCCCTATGTTACAGGACGGGACGTGCTGTAATTTATATAACATATTAAATGTTTATTAAAGCTTTATTGTACGATTTAGACGTATAGCGAACGTACAAACAAGAACTACTGTTGCTTAGCAACTTTGTTCATTGAAAAATAAATGAATTTATAAACCATCTCCAACACAATGTATAGATACTCAGCATGCGAAGTAATAATACTGTAAAAAAAACAAGTTCTTACTCAATTCCA
>JAUZST010007790.1:0-13958 GCA_034779995.1 Parotocinclus haroldoi | reverse complement strand
AAACACACTCCTAAACCTTGTGGACAGCCTTCCCAGAAGAGTAGAAGCTGTTCTAGCTGCAAAGGGTGGACCAACGTTGTACTGTACGCTATGGATTAGGAATGGGATGTTACTTAAGCTCATGTGAGTCAAGGCAGGTGAGCAAATACTTTTGGCAATATAGTGTATTTTACGTGGTCTAAAGAAAAGAATGCGAATTTGAAATACATTAGCATCTGGTTCCAACTACTGATGTATTTTGGGTGTTTGTTAGGAGCGACGACACGGATCAAACCCACGTGGACATGGAGCAAACATGCCCAACAAGTGTGACCCCTGGTTCCTGGAGCCGCCCTTCTTTACTTTCTTGATTTTCATAAGTCTGTTTGTTTTATTTTAGTAATAATGAGGACCCCGGATCTGTCTCACCACCTGAATCTATCTGACATACTTATTAAGCTTTGGCTCAGTGGCGTGCCTAATTACGCCATGTGAGCTGGGCGATAAATTGGTCTTAAGCACATACGATTCACACCCATTTACACACGCATGCCAACACACACACGCCCAGATGCTCGTGCAAACCCGGGCCAGATGGAGAAGCCAACGCAGGGCAGAGTGTGCGTGCACCTTGTCCGTATGCCTCGTTTGCTCTCCGATCGTCCCGTCTGAGTTCTAACACTATTGTTGTTGTCTTTTTTTTCCCTTTGTCTTCCCTTTGGCCCCTCCCTCTCTCTCACACTCATCAAAATAACATCTGTTTATGTCTGTGCAAACACCTGACGGGCAGCTGATGCCTCTCGATACTTTACACTGTACAAAACAACAATGAGGGCCGCATTAGAGTCGGAGCACAGCTGGGTGGAGAGACATCGTTCTGATCCAGATGTGGGCTTCCATGATCTAAAGTCTAAAACACACCTGGACACCGTAAGACAGCAAACAGCAGAGATGAAACAGCTACAGCAGAAATAAAAAGTATGTTCTTTCCAGTACTAATAATACTAAGTCTTTGAATTGCGCAGTGGAATAAGGCAGTGTAGAGATTTAATAGCACAGTAGGAAGGGGTGCTGTATATGCCTGACCTCCCATACATGGCAAGGGAGTTACTTAAACCAGCCCAAAATTCATTGGACACAAGAAAAAGTCTCCCCTGTTCGGGATGCCCATTACTGTATCTGCTCCTCTCTTTTTTGAGAAAAAGGATCCAATATCGAATATCACACTGGCTAATGTTACCCCTATCAGGAGAACACTGAACAACAGTGGTGCGCACAGCAGGGTTTCAAGGAGAAAGCCACTCGTCTCCAAAAAAGAACATTGCTGTCCGTTTGCAGTTTGCTCAAGATCGTACGGACAAGCAATAAGGCTAGTAGAAGAAATTTTTTTGTGGATGCACAAGAGCAAAACATTTTTTTTTGTTTAAAAAGGAGTGTTATGTCTGGAGAAAAGAACACCAGCTATGCCATCTGTGAAACATGGTGTTGGTAGTAAGATGGTCTGGGACTGTTTGCTGCAACTAAACCAGTACGGCTTCCATCCATAATGGAACAATGAATTCTGAATTATATAAGAAAAGACATCTGCCTGTGGACTGAATCTCGAGGGAATGTAAGCCGTGACCCGAAATACTTTTACCAAGAAATGGTTAAGAAGAATACAGTGAACATTTTTAGAACGGCCAAGTAAAAGCCCAGAGTTTAGTCTAATGGAAAAGTTATTGACGGACCAGAAGCAAGAAGTTCACCTCTAAATGAACATGCAATACTGATGAAAAAGTAGTTCTAGTACAGCCGCACAAAATGATCCCAGCAGATACTGACAACGAAGGTACACATAGTGCCCCACACAGAGGCAGATATTCATGTCGAACCAAACACACTTCTAAAGAGTGCACAAAGTTTCAAGCACTGAATAAAAGTTCTTTTCCATTTTGACACACATCCTTTCTGCCCTTGCCGAAGTCACTGCCGGTCTAATCCCCCATGATGCACCGGGGCACTTTGGAAGCCACTGAGACTCGCACTGCCACCAAGGGCTCACCCAGTCATATGGCCATCCAGATGCTAAGGTGTAATTAAAGTGTGTGTTTGTGTGAGTGTATTCATGGTATGAGCAGTAGTCTGAGTTCATCAATTCAGTCAAAAACGCAAACACAAAGCCCACACGCAGAAGGCAAACAAACCGGATCCGTATAAGACAACAAAACGACAACCCGTTTTCACACAGGGCACAGCAGATCAGAGAGGCTGTGGCACAGGGGAGTCAGCTTTGGTCTCGGCTATAGCCAACGTCCTAATGACTTAATTGAGGTAATTATTTGGATAAGAAGCCCAATCACCTGCTTCTTTTCCTAGAGGTCCTCATCAGGAGCTAATTAAAGAGACGCTCCAAGCGTGAGCCGCCACAGCTACGTCAAACAGCTCACAACTCTGCAGCAGACGCACAGTACATCCACAAGTGCACACACACACACACACACACAAGCATGCAAATGCGCCATTTAAACAGCTTTGCACTACCCTGTCCTACCTTAGTAAGATCATAGTTTAGATTTGAAATGTTAATTTCACAATAAAATGACATTCATTCTTTAATTTCCTTATCTTAATCCTGGTCAGGCTCATGGCATCGCTAGTTCCAGCTGGCAGTACAGAGCGTAAGGTGGGACCAGCTCTAGATAAGGCGGCAATCCATCGTAGGTCAGAAACATACATACACTATGGCCAGTTAACACCAGTTTAAAAACACCATTTAAGGGAAATCCTTCTTTGGACTGTGGGAGGAAACTGCAGCACCCATTCAGACACGGGGAGGACATGCAAACTCCACACTGAGAGCTCCAGCACACTAACCCCTGACGACAACACTAACCCCTATGTGCAGGCAGCAGCATGCTCAGGAAGAGACACCTGACTATCGCAGTCCTGGTGGGGGTCGATATTCCAACGCTGGGACACGGTCCATCAACGTCTGCTTGTGATGCTGACCCGGCTACAAGGCACCACCAGGACTTAAATCCAGGTCACAGGCGTGACCTGTATACGGCCCATAGAGGACCCCAGTCAATAACAAGCTGGGAGTGATGCCCCAGCCAGCCTCGCAACCCTCAGTGTCTGCATGAGAAACCTGACACACACTTTCTCTCTCACACGCAAACATTTTTTGGTGTAAGATTGATGTCTTGCATGTGACATCACAGAACTTTTCCTCGTGTATTTATTTGTTTGTTTGGCCTATTTAACGTCGCCTTATCGCACGACACACAAGGTTACATCCATCACAAGTTCATCTCAAGCCTAGTCATACATACACATACACAAGTCAATGCCAATTTAGAGACACCAATTCGCCTAACACACGTCTTTGGACTGTGAGAGGAAACCGGAGTACCCGGAGTAAACCCATGCAGACACGGGGAGGCCATGCAGACTCCACACAGAAAGGACTCAAGCCGCTCCACCCTGGGATTGAACCCGGGACCTTCTTCGTGTATTTATGAAGTGAGCAGGTGTTTTAGTAGCGTGCATGAATCTGAGAAGCGTGCATTTGACTCTGGTGTGCTGCGCTACAAAGACACAGTTCTTGATTCTCTGCTGTTATTGATGCTCCGTGTTTTGGTTGCTTCCTTTTTAACCCCTGAGTGCCTTGAATAGTCTTCTATTCACAACTCCTCCATGTTAGCTTGCCACCCCAGACAAAAACATGATATTTATTGGTAACAAATCCCCTACAGGTCATAATGCTGCTCTAGACAGGATGCTGATGCGAGATGATCCATTAACCAGGCTCCCCTCACTTATACACGTCGTAAACGCACGAGTGGCCAGAATAAAGGCGCTCATGGTCTTGGGTGAAAAAAAATCCACCGTCTTCAGCCGAATTAAGCCTTTAACACATAATCCAACACATTTCCAAAGTGATTTGACTCCGCCCATCAGGAGTTGGAATGGGACCACCTGAAGTCCTGTTCAGATTGAGCAACGACCGGATTTATGTTATCTGTTAGACTATTTCTTATCTTCCTCTACCATCTCACTCACACTCTCTCTACCTCACTCTCTCTCTTTCTTGCACCCTCTCACCCTCGCCCTCACGCACTCTCTCTCACCCTCTTACACACTCTCTCTCTCTCACTCTCTTTCTGGAGGAAGCTGGCGTGCGGTGAGAAGGCTCTCTCCTGCAGAAGCTCTGCTGTGCTGCTTTAATTGTGACAGCACCCTGATGCGCTACTGGAGCAGGCTCTGCTTCTACACCTCCACACACTGTTCAAGGGTAACCAGCAGGGGTTAATCCCAACACCCCACACCCCGCCGCCCCCAACCCCGTACCCACACCCACAGCAACCCACCCACGACACACATGCATGCATGCATGCACACTTACGCACCGAGGGGCCATCAAACAGGCGCCCAGAGAGTGCCCGTCAACTGCTTACTCCTCACATCTCATTAATCAGCTGCCAACATCAAACAGCAGCACCGAGGCTTCCCGGGGGCCTGCAGACCCGCCTGCCTCGCACTGATGTGTCTGTGGAGGCAAATGCATTTGTGCTCCAATCGTGCATGCACGTGTGATGCATACTGAGCGAGGCCAGAGCGCATAAAGTTTAAAGAGTCAAAGCTTCGCCCCGGTCAACACATGGATGGAAGTTTGTGGACGTCAAAAACGTCACATGTATACGCGCTCTAGGAATGATCAGTTGTTTCCCCCAGATTATTTCTGGCTCAAACGTGCTGAGGGGGTTGTGTTCGACACCAAACGGTGTTCTACTGGCAACTGCCAAACCGACGTGTGATTCACCTGTTAAGGCACTGAGGGGAACTTATGGGTCCAGTGCCTAGAACATGGCTATAGACACAACTATGGCAGAGATGTGAGACCAGTCCATCCCAAGGCTGAGGACAATCGCTTACCAGCCTCACCTCCCTTAGACCCAGCCAATCACATCTGCATGTGAAGCCCAATCTGGCCACAAGGCAGTGCAGGAACACACTCCCACTCACACACAAGCAGGTTTGTGATGTGAGATTACTGTCTTTTACGTTACAGGGCAACAAACGTTGCAAAGCTGCAAATCTAATAAGAGTCCCACTCAACTTTTAGTGCGAATGTAGCACTAAAAGGCTTGGAATTGTGTGGAAGTCTTTCTGGAATAATTAGAAGGGGTGTCCACATACTTTTGACCATGCACTGTATTTGGCACCACAGTCTGCATGCTCACACACACACACACACACACACACACACACACACGCACACACACCTTAATGAGATACGTTCAAAGCAGTTCACCTCTTAATGACGGTAAAACATCCACGCCTTGCCCACGTTCACTTCCTCCTATTAGGAGTGTACAAACAGGGTGATTAGACAGTGGGAGAATGTTCCATCCGCATTAGAGCATTGCTCACTCTCTCCCCAGCTGCAACCCATTACGCTCAGGAATGAATTAATAAACCAGAGAAAGATAGAGAGCAAGAGTAAGACAGACTTAGACTTTTAATGCCACTACCTTCATCATAAAACCCCCAAATGTCCCCCAAGTCCCCTGTAGCACCACCATGCCACTCACTCCTCACACACTATACATCAATTTACTTATTAATTACTAATCCTAATGCACGTGCAACAGGCTATGAGAGGACGTTGGAACGCAAGTCAACATTGCTTTGGTGGGAGCTTTTATTAAGCCAGTCACTTTAATCTGATCTTCACCTCCTGTCCCGTCTCTCCTCAGCCGCTTAACATCTGCACCATAACACATGGAGATATGGGTTTAGTTCAAAGTCAAGCAAATGCACATAAAATAAAGCTGCAGAACTGATCGATCCTTCAACTAAAAGGGCACTAGTTAATCCGAAGCTTCCAGAACCCTTTAACTGCAGTTGTGTAGCTCTGAATAGATAACTGTGTGTGTACACAGTAGGTTGTGTGCAGTTATGTTATGTGTACTACTCACTAAAAATTAGGCGACATTTCAACATGGTACTAGTACTGAATTTCAAATAGCACTGAATAAATGTTAGAGTTATGGAGGGTTGTTTGGTACTGAATTAGAGTTGTGTTGTGTAGTACTATAAGGTATTTCGACATTGTGAAGGACGCTGGCGCTTGTCTTGTGCAGTACTGAACACCAAGGTATACTTAGACAGTATGTGTTGTGCAGTGTTGTGTAGTACTGAATAGTGTACTTAGGGAGGTCGCAGTGTTGTGTAGTACTGAATAGGTAAGTGTACTTAGGGAGGTCACAGTGTTGTGTAGTACTGAATATTTAAGTGTACTTAGGGAGGTCGCAGTGTTGTGTAGTACTGAATAGGTAAGTGTACTTAGGGAGGTCCAGGGTTGTGTAGTACTGAATATGTAAGTGTACTTAGGGAGGTCGCAGAGTTGTGTAGTACT
Source organism: Parotocinclus haroldoi (assembly GCA_034779995.1). Lineage (NCBI taxonomy): Eukaryota > Metazoa > Chordata > Actinopteri > Siluriformes > Loricariidae > Parotocinclus > Parotocinclus haroldoi. The sequence goes on along the minus strand of JAUZST010007790.1, from coordinate 7,576 downwards.
GAATATGTAAGTGTACTTAGGGAGGTCACAGTGTTGTGTAGTACTGAATATTTAAGTGTACTTAGGGAGGTCACAGTGTTGTGTAGTACTGAATAGTGTACTTAGGGAGGTCGCAGTGTTGTGTAGTACTGAATATTTAAGTGTACTTAGGGACGTCACAGTGTTGTGTAGTACTGAATAGTAAAGTATACTGCTGTAGCTGTGTTTTCTCCAAAGGAACGGCGATAATAACATCCAGACACTTGACATATACCCAACCCCACAACACACATAGACACACACAATTCTGCCAGCACAGAGGAAGTGCCAGCGCCACCCGCAACCTGATCCTTACCCACAGCTGTCCAAACACTAGGGGAGAAATTGAGAAAGAAGAGGAGAGAGATAGAGAAAGGGCGGAAAATAATGAGCTAGAGAGAAGGGCCCTTGGGGGTCTAGGGCAGTATGGCACACCCCACTGTAAGGGGTGCATACTTTCGGCTCATCTCTATGCTCCCCCACTCCTTCTCATTCCTTCTTTCCTTTCCCTCTCTCTCTCCCTCTCTCCCCTGGCACTCTCCCCCTCCCTGCTAATACCACAGTCTGCCGTGCAATGCCGGGCCAATCACTGGGGCATCTGGGACCACAGTCAGGGTGGGGGAATGCACAAGCACGGAATCTGTGCATCTCAGCAGCATGAGACCGATTCTGCCAGGGAGGGAGTGTGAATGCATGCGTTTGGGATTTTAGATTTTTAGGCATGTTTATCCTTTTTGTGTTTGCGAAGGGTTAGCTCCAATCTGGTGCCTGCGCCCATGTTCTGCATGTGAAATGTGTCTGGGAAGGTGTGTGTTCATGGACAGAATGCAGTCTCTGTCGCCGTTCTGTGCCAGGCTGTATGATGTCTTTTGTTTTGCGCACAGAGGAACACGTTAGAGACACTTTATGACCAAACACGCATTTGCAATGTGGGAGCAAAGCAGAGCAACCCCCCCCCCCCCCAAAAAAAAGAACGTACAGACATGGGAAGAACATGCAAACTCCAAATAGACAGCATTCAACATTCAAACCCAAGTCTCCCAAGGCATTAGCCTGCCCTGGATCGACAGCCCAGAGAAGGGCTGGATATGAGTCACTGCCACACCGCTTAAGTGTTGGCCTCCACTCCCTCAGTTACAGTTCACCAGCTCTAAATGTGATACCCAACCAGGCCAGAAGGCAGTACACATTATTTATTCTTCATTTCTATTCAGAAATAAAAAACAGAATTCTATTTAATACAAAGCGAACCTACAGTAGAGCATTTCTTTTACAATTTTAAGCCTCTGTTACAATTAATGTTTTGCAGGGAACTCAATTATTTTGTTTAAAAAAAAAACTACTGTTTACACTTTATAAAATGCCTTTACTCCGTACTGGCTGTTCTAAAAAAAAAAAAAGACAATCATTTCCAGTTCCTGTGATGCAACCAGAGAAAGGGGGTACGTTCTCCAACGGTTCTAAGAGAAGAGCTATAAAAAGTGCAGCACTCGCTACTGGATTCCAAACTGTTCCTAGAAGAAACATCAGCACACAAACTGTTTATCCAAAGCTTCAATAACTGGGTTGCCATATCCAAGAAGAAGCAAGCCGAATGTATTCCTAAGCACCAACCGGGGCGGTGTAAGCCAGAGCAAAACAGGACTGTGAGTCAATGGAAACACTTATCCACGTGGCAGCATGATGGTTGGACCTGGGCTTGGTGGAACCTACTGTAGATGAATGAGCTTACCTCTGTACCTCAATGTATAGTGCCAAATAAAGTAGGTTTTGCCCAAAGTTTGTACATAAAAAAACATATTTACATGTATGAGGAGCAACAGCAGGGGATGCACCAAAGTTTGCATGACATTTATGCTTATGTCTAAGTGTGTGTGTGTGTGTGTGTGTGTGTGTGTAAGCCCTAATCTGGCTCCTGTATGCACATGTCAGAGTGTGCTCTCGACTGGCCCTCCCGGGGATGCTGACAGTAAAGTCTCTCTAATCCCTCCAGCCCTTCACAAATAACACCCTCCTACTGCATGCTGATGAGCGCACACACACACACACACACACACACACACACACACACACACACAGCATTGCACCCAGCACTATCATATACATAAGGCATGGTAGTGTAGAGGATACTGGTCGGTGTCACACAGATCCAGTGACACAGGTTCGAGCCAGTGGTTGGACTGGCCGCTCTAAACTGTGTAAGTGTGTGTGCAGTGTCATGTGAGGCTACACTGCACTCCTAATTTTGAGATAGGTTTCAGGTCCAGAGCACTTCTCACCATGACTTACCCAACAAATAAAGGACATCGGCCAGATAAGAGAGAGAGGGTTAGAGATGCTGTAGATGACAAGACAACCCCGACCACTGCGTTCCATTCGGAAGGCATCATTCTAGATAGGCTGCTTGTGTGCACTCCCCAAAAAGGGGACAAATGTTAAGTAAACTGACAAGTGGGACAGAGCCTGAAAACCAATTCACAGGCCTACCAGTAAAAGATCTGACTTCTTTCCCTGGGAACTTAGGAACCCAACCGAACAGAGGGATAGAGAGAAATAAAAACCAGAGGTAAATCCTAATAACCTGCCCCTTTTCTCTTCACTTCCTGCTGAAAGAGATGGAACCAAGAAAAAGGCCATACAGCATGGATTAGAGACGAGAGACAAAGAGACACAGGGAATCTAGGCGGGATGTCGGATCTAAGCCCCCATACTCCTCTACACGCAACCCCAAAGAGAGGGATTTGCAGTCCCACTGAGGGAGCAAGTAATGAGAAAATAAAGAAAAGACAGGAGAACAGCGCAGAGGGAGACCAAACGGCAGAGGGACACCAGTGTAACATTTAAAATGATACACCAATCCATATTCTTCATCGGGTCTGGTTCTGCTGCTTTATATAAACAGATGTTGGTTCTGCTGCTTTATTTAAACAGATGTTGGTTCTGCTGCTTTATATAAACAGATGTTGGTTCTGCTGCTTTATTTATACAGATGTTGGTTCTGCTGCTTTATTTATACAGATGTTGGGTTTGGTGCTTTATTTATACAGATGTTGGTTCTGGTGCTTTATTTAAACAGATGTTGGTTCTGGTGCTTCATATAAACAGATGTTGGTTCTGCTGCTTTATATAAACAGATGTTGGTTCTGGTGCTTTATATATACAGATGTTGGTTCGGTTGCTTTATTTAAACAGATGTTGGTTCTGCTGCTTTATATAAACAGATGTTGGGTTTGGTGCTTTATTTAAACAGATGTTGGTTCTGCTGCTTTATATAAACAGATGTTGGTTCTGCTGCTTTATTTAAATAGATGTTGGTTCTGGTGCTTTATTTATACAGATGTTGGGTTTGGTGCTTTATTTAAACAGATGTTGGTTCTGGTGCTTCATATAAACAGATGTTGGTTCTGCTGCTTTATTTAAACAGATGTTGGGTTTGGTGCTTTATTTAAACAGATGTTGGTTCTGCTGCTTTATTTAAACAGATGTTGGTTCTGGTGCTTTATATATACAGATGTTGGTTCTGCTGCTTTATATAAACAGATGTTGGTTCTGGTGCTTTATTCAAACAGATGTTGGTTCTGGTGCTTTATATAAACAGATGTTGGTTCTGGTGCTTTATTTAAACAGATGTTGGTTCTGGTGCTTTATTTAAACAGATGTTGGTTCTGGTGCTTTATTTAAACAGATGTTGGGTTTGGTTGCTTTATGTAATCAGATGTTTGTTGTTTCTTTAGACCGGGTCAGATTTTGGGTGCAGTAATTTCTCCTGGGAATCAGTTTAATTGGACTCAAACATTCTGAAAGAACTGTTTCGCTAAATTGCATCAAACATGCCATTACTGAAAAACAATGACCAACCCTTTTCATTAAAGGATATTTTTCAACACTAGGAGTGTCTATGGGCAAAACCTAAGATCTTCTCTACAAATCATTTTATCCAGCCATCTCTCCTCACTGCTTGTAACCAGTTTGGACTGGACAATGTGAGGGAAAGAGGAGAATACAGTTCTCACATGCTGCCAAAAATTAAGCAAAGATGTTTAACTAAACCTGCATTCATTAGTTATTAGCACTATGAACTGCTTTATATGCGTGTATACACGCATCCCAATATAACCCTAATTGTAGCACCCTTTGGAGCACATACCCTCCAAAACCAGTCACCATACTCCACCATGTAAACTTGCTTACACACTCATTCATGCACACACTTGTTTATTCAGATTTCCCAGTCCCATACTGAGGCCCACACAAACCCATGCCAATACGCAGAGCAATAAAAACACAACGAATACGACTGCTGAAATGGGAATGTAGATTCTAGGGCCCGTTGTGAGATTGTGTTTGGCCCTGTGGGTTGAACAATGTGCATGTGTGTTTGTGGCTATGTGGTGAACTGACATTTTTGCACACTGATGGGTGAGGACATCTGCGAGACAGGGCCTCCGTAGAAGCTTTACCACAGAGACACACTGACTCCAGCCTTCTCAGCGAGTTTTAAGTCTCTGGGGGCTGCCCATGCATGTGTGTGTGTGTGTGTGTGTGTGTGTGTTAATTTCTGTGTAAGTTGATGTGGTGTATGGAAACTGCACTCACAAAAGCAAGCAAAATGACTAAACATGTCAGAATGAGATGTTCAGCGTCTATCTCCATCCACTTTTGCAATACTCTGTGGCACTGCAATTGTTTATGTGAGTGTGTGAAGTAAGCTAAAAGAAAGAAAAAGCGAAAAGAAACAGGAAAAGACAGAAAAATAAACAAAGAATGAAAAAGACGAGATGAAATAAGGAAAAAAAACTAGATCTGTATTTCCTTAAAAAACGACAACAGTGCTTAAAATGTGTCAGACTGCGTCCCATGCAGGTTTGTTTCCTCAAACATTTGACCTCATGTGGGTTTCAGTCCCAATACTTTTGACCTCCTGTGTGTCCCTTTTAAGGGGTAATGATATTAAGTGCCATTATTATCCAATTCAATTCAATTTTATTTCTATAGCGCTTTATACAACGGAGCATTGTCTCAAAGCAGCTTTACAATCTTATATGATCTAAAAAGGCCAATCCCAAAATTGAGCAAGCCTAGGGTGACAGTGGGAAGGAAAAACTCCCTGAAAGTGGTAGGAAGAAACCTCGGGAGGTTTAGGCCACCCGTCCTCCATGGGTGGCCTAGATGTTCATTAAATAAATACTTAAAAGTATATTAAATTATAGCAAAATTAGGTAAATAATTTAAATCAATAACAAATTAGTAGTAAAACAAATAAACAAAATTATAAAACAAAATAGATAAAATAATAATAGATAAAATCCCTCACCAGTGGCAGCCTAGTAGATTGAAGACTTGAGCTGGCGACTTTCTTCTAAATACTCCAGAGTCATAATATCTAAGCCTTCGCTGTATCAAATGTATCAAAAACTTGACTAAGTGCGCCCAAACTTATGCATACTACACATATATGAAACCGGTTACCTTCATGTATAGACGATTAAAGCTGGGAAAGGTTGCAAGGGAGTTTGTAAAGGGTTTTGGTGTTTTTTGAGAAAGGTTACTCCAGCTGCTACTAGGGTGTAGATCTGCAAGGGTCACATCAGAAGAACAAGGGAAATGCGGTGCTGCAAAGCAATTAGGAGTGTAAACGTGCCGCTTCATCTCTGCACTCGCGCCAACCTGCTGACACGCCCCCTTCTTGACCATCAGACCCTTTTGCCAGTGTGTGTGGGGTGAGTGCAGGGTGAGAACTTGCATGGAGGGCGACAGCTGTGTGCGCCCCTCCCTGTCTCCACCCGCTGGGGGCTCGGCTGTACTTCAGGCTGCGGCCGTCAGCCTCTTTTAATCTAGCAGCGGGACTCCGCAGCTGCTGTAAGCTAGCCCAGAATCGTCAGCTTCCAAAGCGACACTCAGTCTTTATAGACTTTAACCCTTTCAGCGTTGCTGTCCACCGTCCTTGCCGTCTTTTTTACTCTACCCTAAGAGAGCACTTCCAAAAGAATTTGGCTGCAAGGCAGTTTGGAAAAGCTACTAGGATGGTCCAGACCCACTGCTTACTTCCTCAGAACAGAGTTGCAAACAGGTGTGTACAAAGTTTTGAGTCCTGTGTTGCTGATATACATGGAGATATGGGTTGCAGGACAGGCAGACACTGTGCACAGGGTAACAAACTCTGTTCTTATATTAAATCAATTCTAAAAGAAACCCAAGAGAAGAACATACCAAACTCCCCACAGACTGCAGCAGGAGCTCAGGATCAAACATGGTTACCCTGGGGCTGTGCCATACAAGCACAATATTTGGCACCACTGTACCAACTTCAATTCGCACAGAAAACGGAGGTGCACGGAGGTGTGAAGAACATACAAAACTCTACAGACACAATGCTGGAGCTGAGGTCTGAAATGATGCCCTGTGTGGAACCAACATGGCCTTTTGCACCGCTTGTACTAAGCTAACATTAGTAAATAGTACGGCAAACTAGCACAGGGCCGATGGTGAGCCGGACTGCCGGAAAATAGGAAAAAGAAAAGGGAAGAAAAGAAAGAACAGCGTAAGGGAAGGAAAGAGAAGAGGAGAAGAGAAGTAAAGAGAAGGGAAAGGTAAAGAGAAAGTGCAGAGAAGGGAGGAAAAGCAAAGGAGAAGACGAGGAAAGGGAAAGTAAGAAAATGGAAGGCACGGAAATGGGAGAGAATGAAGGGAAAGTGCAGGGAAGAGCAGGAAAAGAAAACGAAAGGGAAGAGTATGAAAGGGAAGGGAAGAAGAGAAAAGAAAGGGAGAAGAAAGAAGGCCAGGGAGGAAAGAATGCAAAAGAAATGGAAAAGTAAGAATAAAGACTGTTCCTTCTAACTGACTTGCATTTTAATGTTAACGATCATCGTTTTAAAACCCGTTGCTCCGTTCCAACCAATAACAGAATTTTAGCCGAAGCTTGCTGAAACTTGTTTCGAACTCCATCCAATTAGAAATCTATATCCCTAACCGTCATAGGAGTGCTGTGTAACAGAGTAGTAAATCTAGAGCGCCTCCTCTGCCTCACACATTATATCTGTATTGCAAATGAAGCACTGCGGTCGGGTCTGAGGGTGCCGCTAATAGCCAGACCACAGGAAGTCTGCCGGAGCAGGGGGCTGTCACAGAGAGAACAGGGGAGAATGTGAGAGAGGGGGAGATGACAGAATCTGTTGGAGACAATAACAGGAGGAAACTTTTAAATTATGCACTGTGAAACGTCTTTGACAGAACATCAAGTGCTATCACATCCTACTTCTCCTATCACATGTGGAGAGAGGAGTCTGGCCGGCGCAAACGCACGCATGCACACACACGCGCACACACACACACACACAAGATGTTGCAGTGTGGGTCTGACATAGTGTTTATAAAAGAACACACGCTCACACACAGATACACACACAAGGTGTTGCAGTGTGGACCTAACAGTGTTTATAAAGGAACACACACTCTCTCTCTCTCTCTCTCTCTCTCTCTCACTCACACTCACTCACACACACACACACACACACACACACACACACACACACACACACACACACACACACACACACAC
>JAUZST010007789.1:0-12205 GCA_034779995.1 Parotocinclus haroldoi | reverse complement strand
CTAGTACACAGAAACATTTACTATAATCAAACACCACCATCTAGTACACAGAAACATTTACTATAATCAAACACCACCATCTAGTACACAGAAACATTTACTATAATCAAACACCACACAATATGAATGGATATGAATTAGCTCAGTGGATATGTGCTGAACTTTTGTTGTCCGTTTCCGTTTATAGTGAGACGAGGTTCGATTAGCATTTCGTTGGTTTCCTCCTCTATATGCGCCCATTGCTGTTACTCTGTGTTACACCTCAGACATCCAAAACCCAAGCAGGTAAGATCCAGTTGTGTTCTTGCAGGGTTTGACTTATCTTGCCTTTTGAAGTAGCAGACCACCAAGTGTCTCCTCTTTTTCCTCTAGGTTTAATTCTAGCCATGGTCACTATGGGACCTGTTCCGTTCATCTGGGTTCCATTTTGGATAAACGGGTTATATATAAAAAAAATGACATAAATGTTATCTGAACGTCTATAAAAGCTTGTCATTACTTGGCAACGCGTTCAGGCACAAAATTCCTGACCGAAATTTAAATTGGTAGGGTTCTGTTGGGAAATATCAAATAATCTGGGCATATGAGTTAGATCAGTGCATAAAACATAACTGCTGTAACTAGTTAGAAACATGAAAAGCCATGTCTGTTTTGTTGTGCATGCACCACATGCTCACACACACACACAAACACAACATACACAACATAAAACACAAAAGGAAACACCATCCTGTGCATATGTGGCTTTGAGGTCTTTATTCCGTCTTTATGTTCCCTTCAAAAACCTGCCTGACTGTTATTAAGGTCCTGAATTGGTACTGTGGACAGTTGCTTTGGGTATTAAGGAAAGCACAACATTTTTACAATTCACCGTTAGGCATGTGCCAATAATCGTTTCTACCTTACATCACCTAATGTTACAATACTGGTAAAGCTTGCACAATAGAAGTATTGGCAAATGTCTAGTTATCGGGTACACATTGTTAACTCTCCCAGTCATCACAGACAGTGATTGTAAGCATGTAACGTCTATGTAATTATTGCGTAACCCACCTTCAAGCCAATCCCGAATGTTCAGACTGTATCAAACTGTACACATTTCATTGTTGATATTACGCTTCCATGTGAAATTGTATGACTGGTCCTTCATTACCCCATTAAATCAGTTTTTCAATTAGAAAATACATTTCTGTACAAGGTTAACGGTAATATAGGGGAAGGTGTCTGAAAATACAGACAAACCACAAATATGATTCAGCAGATTACACAAAATGTCCTTGGTTCAAACAGTCATATGAATTCTACGAAGCTCCTAAGGTGTCAGGTGTTTCGTAGAAATTAGATCTTAAATCTCTTCTGAACTTCATGATACTGCAGTCGAAGTCTACAGCCTTGCCTCCAGCTTTGCCTGGCGCTCCACAAACACAAGTCTTACCTCCGCCCAACATATGATATGTGCTTAGCTGTTTTTTTTAGAATGCTAGTTTGTGGTGGTGAACCGATTCCAGTTTGTCTCCCAGTTCCGACAAAATAAGGTTTGACTTGCTCACGAAAATGAGGTGATATATCAAAATGAATAGGAAGGGATTAAAAACAGAAGCGTTTGATTTTGTTTCAATTGAGCAAGATCATCAGAAAAGCAAATGAAAAGTCAAATGATTGAGAAGTAAGTGACTTAATCATACGGGGGAAAAGAGGCAGGTTAAAATGGACGAGAGTGCCCCCACATTGACTGTTCAGTAGGGTGTATGGTCAATGAAGAGTGTCAAAACACACTGCCAGCGATGGTGCATGGACAGGATCAGATTGTCCAGCAGTTCTTGTGGGATTTTTTTTTGTGAGTAGAGTCTTGAAGGGCTTGAAGCAATCAGCTCCAGTTAGCAAGGCCCACCCATTCAGAGCATGACGCAGTAAGCCTTCCCTGATTAACAAGCCACACCCTCACTGTTTGCTGGGCACTAAGCAAAAAGACCTCACTGATGCCTGTCAGAACACAGCACAGCAGGGACCAAGATGGAAAACAGATAAAAATGCACGGGATAATTCAAACCTCACCCTGCAGAGGCAAAATATGATATGGGCTCACACAACTAATGAGCACCTGGGTGAGAACCATCCCAGTTTGTATCCTGTATCCTTCAACACCCCTCGTGGTGAGATAATCCAGGTGCCAGACTGTCGCATGCGTTCCAGTTCTTCATATGGGTCCCAGAGTTCCCCAAGGGGCTGATGGGCAGGGGGGCTGTGTCTGCGGTGAGAGAGGGAGTGCCACTGTAACGAAACATGACAGCTCTGACATGTCTGAACTGACAAAGAGAGAATGTATCACATTACAGGATGTTTTATTAGATTAAGACGTTTTAACAAAGGTCTAATGTGGGTACGTGGCACAAAGAACCCAATGGATATGGATAAGTGCACATACCACGAAGAGTACTGAGACTCTGGAAGCTGACCCATACTGGAAGGTAATCTGCTAAACATTATGGAGATCAAACTTTGGAACCACGAACTCAGGAAACCTACACTGCTGGATCATACATGGTACTGGGAGACCCCTGGGGCTTCCAGCCAAGTACAGGTCCATAACTGACAGACCTCTTAGCCAGCACCTACACCAACTAGGGGTACCCCTACATTACTGGAGGGAATGAACCGATAAATCAAGCAAACACATTATTTTTGAGTGGACAAACCTTTATGCCGAGAGTATTTAGTATTTCATGCCTGCTTTGAATTAGTATGGGATGTAATAGTGGCTGTAAAAGTCAAAACATTAAGACAGTGAGTCCCAAAGTTTATTGCTGTTACACAGTAAAAATATAAGATACATAATGCATGTCACTGGTAATAATGCCACTTTAAAGTTTAAGTTTAGGTTTTTGGGAATTACAATGTCCAAGATAAATTCCAATTTAGTTTGAAAGCAAAAGACATGTACATGTGAGTTTGGGGATTATTCTGATCCACAAATTGGGGCATTGAAAGAAAAAGGTTTGGTACTAATAAATGTATTCAATGTTGATAAAAATGTGCTGCTGATTTTTATGTTCTGTGACAGTAAGAGTGCTGGGCGGTATGCTCAAAAATTCATCATATTACTTTTAAAAACCATACTGTTTTCATATATATATATATGAAAACAGTATGGTTTTTAAAAGTAATGATATATATATATATATATATAAACGCCATCTAATCTGATGTCACACACACACAACACATTTTCTGCTCAGATGACTACTTTGGAATATACACAAGTATTTGCTCACCCATCCAAATGATCTGAATCAGGAATTCCAGTCATGTCCATAAACACAGGTGTAAAAAATTATATACATGCAGACTGTTTTCACAAACATTTGTGAAAGAATGGGTCGCTCTCAGGAGCTCAGTTAATTTCAGTGTGGAACTGTGATAGGAGGCCACCTGTGAAACAGTTCTCAGAGAGCTTCATGAAATGGGTTTCCATGGTGGAGCAGCTGCATCCAAGCCATACATCACCAAGTGCAATGCAAAGCGTCGGATGCAGTGGTGTAAAACACGCCACCACTGGACTCTAGAGCAGTGGAGGTGCGATCTCTGGAGTGATGAATCACGCTTCTCCATCTGGCAATCTGATGGACGAGTTTGGGTTTGGCAGTTGCCAGGAGAACGATACTTGCCTGACTGCATTGTGCTAAGTTTAAAGATTGGTGGAGGGGGGATTATGGCATGAGGTAGTTTTTCAGGTGCTGGGCTAGGCGCCTTAGTTCTAGTAAATGGAACTCTGAATGCTTCAGCATACCCAGACATTTTGGACAATTCCATGCTCCCAACTTTGTGGGAACAGTTTGGAGCTGGTGTGGATGAACTTGACTGGTCCTGACCTCAACCTGATAGAACACCTTTGGGATGAATTAGAGCGAAGACTGAGAGCCAGGCCTTCTCGTCCAACATCAGTATGTGACCTCATAAATGGGCTTCTGGAAGAATGGTCAAAAATCCCCATAAATTCACTCCTAAATCTTGTGGACAGCCTCTTCCCAGAAGATCTGAAGCTGTTGTAGTTGCAAAGGGTGGACCAACATCATATTGAACACTATGGATTAGGAATGGGATGTCACTTAAGCTCAAATGTGAGTTAAGGCAGCTGAACAAATACTTTTGGCAATATAGTATATAGCCCTTTGTTCTGCATAATAGCCAAGCACCAAGCATCTCTAAACTGCTGATACAGCTTGATTCTTGAGCACAAGCTCTTCTTTTACATCTCACTTTCTTTATTCTCCATTTCTGTATTCTGTTCTTTAATCTACCATAGAGAAGGGGCTTCTCCCAGCTGTTAATAGATTGCTATGCTAGGCTAGGTTGGGCTGTACCCAGCCTGCTGTGCAGCTCCATAGCACTTGTAGCAGTGAACAATATTACATAAGATGTTGCCTACTAAAGCATTATTGCTGTTGTTTCATCTGTGCTACTGGTATGGCAGTATATGAAAACAATCCTACCATACAGGAAATTAAAACGGAATACCGTAAAGCAGGTATACCGCCCAGCACTAAGATAATAACGATTTCTAAGCAAGATCAGAATGCAGCTTTCATCTGTAAAGTAACATACTCCTACCAAGCATCTCAGCACTTTGAGCTGTCGATGGTGGGCAGAGGAAAAAAGAAAACAAACCAAAATGGAATAACCGTGCACAACATGACCAAAGACATAAGCTAACAACTTAACAGGGCATATGGGATCTCAGGTTGTGTTTATACACGTGTTTAACGTTACAACATGAGGTTTGCTTTCTCATTTTAGTGTATCCAGACCACACAGGAATGAATGACTCAAAAATGCTAGCGTTGCTAATAAAAGTGGACACAGTGCTGGTTAGCTCTGCGCTTTATGATCAGCATTGCTTTGTCGCTTTGAGCTGCTGATAAATCAGCTGTTCTTGTGCGTCGGTCGTTCAGAAGAAGGCCGGGTTGGTATGTTCGATGGTGCAGCGTTTGCAGTGACGCTTGACAAAGCGCAGTGCCTCCAGCGACACGTCGCAGTCCTGCACGTTCAGCAGCTGCAGGTCGAAGCAGTTCGCTGCGACCACCTGCAGGCCGCGACCCGTTATGCTCTCGCATGCCTTTAGGCTCAGGCGCTTCAGGTTGAAGCAGTTGAGCGCCAGCACCTCCAGCCCGGCGTCCGACACCAGCGGGCACTTTCCAATGTCCAGGCTCTTAAGCTTGGAACAGCTCTTGGCCAGGTGTTCGATGCCATGGTCCGTCAAGCCCTCGCACCCTCGAGCGTTCAGGTAGCGCAACCTGGAGCAGTACTTGGCGATATAGCGCACTCCCACGTCGGTGATCCTCCCGCAATGCGCTACGCTCAGGTAGCGCAGGTGACCCTCCAGCTTAGCGATCTCCCGCAGGCCGAAGTCGCTGATGAAGCGGCAGTCGCTGACGCTGAGCTCGCGCACAGCCGAGCAGTAGATCACGAGGAATCGCAGGCCTTCGTCAGTCAGACGCACGCAGCGCCGCAGGTACAGGTGCGTGAGCTGCGTGCAGTGAGCTGCAATGATGTGCAGGCCTTCGTCCTCCAGCGCAAAGCAGTCGCTCATGTCCAGGTAGCGAATGGAGATCTGTTGGCCATGCATAGGAGAGAGTTTGATGGACGCTTCGCGTGTAAGACTGATGCATGTCACCTTCGAGCAGCCTGGACAAGACACAAAACATAGTTGTAGAGAATTGTGATGTTCATTTTACACATCATGCAGGGTATCATTGTTAATAAGGACTTTGGCAAGACAGTTTACTTCTAACATTGTTTAAAACACAAATACGTCGAACTTCATTAGTGCAAATCAGCTGCCTAGTACAGCCCACAGGTGTCTTGTCTTGACAAAAATAACTGGATTACAAGTAACCTTCATGGAGCTTCCCTACAGCTTCGTTCTGGATCAGGAATCGCATGTCTATGCTCTAAACAAAACCAGGGAATCACAAACGCAATTGTGGTTCATAAATCTCTGGCATCGCACTGCTCCAGTCTCTTCTAGTTCAGGTTTCCATTAGCTTTCATAATCAGACAGTATTATTCCAGACGTTTCCATTTCAGTTGATCCTTACACAAATGGCTAAAGGCTATTACAGGAAAGCCATAATGTACTACATGAGTCCTGATTCTGCACGAGCCACCTCTGCAAGGTTTCAGTCTGTTTCACCATATGAAGAACCATTTGGAGTGTCAGTTTAATCTGTTTGCACAGGAATGCAGAGCACGACGAGGAATGCATGACATCATGCTCAGTGAGAAAGATTCTCCTTGTATCAAATATGTTAAGGGAGTTGATTTAAAGACGGGAGAAACATCTGAAAGTTATTTGTTTGCACTGCTCAGAGGCGGGGAGCCGCTCAGTCAACAGTAGAATGCATAACAAGCATATTTCAACAGGGGGCGCCATGGCAACTTGTGGAAATTACCCTGCTTGACAGCATCCTCCAATAGGAAGGGCAGGAAATCTGAACTTAAAGGCCAGGAAAGCGTTCGTGAAAGCAGAAGCATTTTTAAACACGCAGGGAACGAAATTCTGTAAGATTCTGCTCTCTGTGGAATCTGATTTCAAGGTTGAGAAAGAAAGATAGACGATTTTGTAATATTCGTTTCCTACATTAATCCTGCTGTGCTGACAATAGACCATAAATAATCTAAGATAACCCTGGCAGTTTCCTCCACAGTGCAGTGAAAAACACAGGAACAACCGAGTAACCTCATTTTCATTTAGTCCTAATATGAAAATCCTTTATATATGAACGTACAAATGACTCTTTCTTCTAATGAGCAGAACAGAAGTTCCCAAAGCACCTTAAGATCAGAGGTCATGGTCCTGCATGGGCTTATTTTTCTCTTGGAAAGCAGAGCATGTGGGACAGAACGCAGGAGCTATTAATACCTTTCCCAGCTCCAAGAGGAAGTCGTTTCAGAAAAATCTATCAGTGGAAAAAAAAATCCTACAGCTGTCTTCTACAATGAGTAGAGAACGGAGCGGAAGCAGCCGCTGCGCTAAGCTCAGGCCAGACTGGGCATACTTCAGACCATGTAAAGCCTTAAACTATACAGGGTTTAAGTCAGAGCATGTTTGTGCTAAACATTTACATTTACAGCATTTACCAGATGCTGTTACGACTGAGTTCCAAGCAAGTGTGGGTTAAGGGCCTTGCTTAAGGACCCAGCACTGGCAGCTGGCAGACGTGGGACTTATACCCTGCACCTTGTGGTTAAAAGCCCAGAACCATAATAGTTTAAGCCAGCACAGTCACAATGCTTGCCTCTGGCTGTTTGGGTTCATGTGAATTCGATGCTATCCTATTCTTAATATAATTCGGACTGAAATTCACAACCACAAATAAAACTTGGAACAGGATGGAAAATGCAGTAGTAGCCTAGTGGTTAAAGCACTGTTCCTATGGTCTAGGTTCAAATCTCACCTCTGCCAGCTGCCACTGTTCGTTCTTTGAGCATTGACCTTTAACCCACACTTGCTTGGATTGTAGTACTGAATCAATTGAGAGTTCCTTTGAACAGAGGGTGTCTTCTTACATCCACTTTGTATATTATTTAAATTTGTTGTATAAAGCCAGTATATTTATTGTTTTGCCTGGTCAACATGACTTTATTTGTTCCTGTATGCTGCACGTTCCTGCAATTCAGGCCCGCATCACATAAAAAAATTGAAATTGGGAATTTTAGTCAGTTTAGGACTGGTAATAAACATATAATGGCATGAAAAATTATATATTATATAATTATAATCATGTTTTGGGATAAAAGCAGTATCTCAGCAGGCTAAGCCATTGAAGATGATCTCCAGTTTGTCAACAAATGTGTGAAAAAGTTATTAAATGTTAAATATTTAAAAGCATGTTGCTCCAGCTACAGTAAATAATATCATTAAGCAACTCAAAGAAGCTGCAAAAAGCTCAATGCATAAAGGGAGAGGGTGCAAAACACTCGATGTCTGCTTCCTTAGACAGCACAAAACCATCATTCAATAGCTGACAGAACCACAAGGGATTACTGCACACATCACATAGGCATAGCTGCAGAAAAAGAAGGTACAGGTACTGGCCTGCATGCAGTCCTGACCTGTCCAAAACAGAGAATGTGTGGAGAATTTTGAAACGAAAAATGTGACAACAACGACCCTGTACAGTTTAAACGTATTTACAGGAAGAATGGGACAAAATAACACCTAAAAAACTAAATGACTTGTATCCTCTGTTGCATACATAACTTACTACATAAGTTTAGTGAAAGGAAGGGCAACATCACAAAGTGGTAATGGTAAAAGCATTACAGTCCCGGTAATCGGTAAGCAGTAAAAGGCTTTACCGTTCCACATTTTTAGCAAAGTGCTGCAGGCTTGAAATGCAAGAACAGATGTTTATCAACAAATTAAATTAAGTTGAGACAAAACATGAAATTTCTTCGTTTCATACTGTCTGCCATGAAATAAAAGTCACAGCAAATGTAAGAAATACTTTGTTGGAGTCAGAAAGTTTTAAGTTCTAGCTTTGTTTGGGCCAGGTTTGACTAAGCCTATGTATAATCCAGGCAAAACAGCCAAATACAAGCGTTTGGATCAATACGTGTGTCAGCTTATGGTTAGGCCTGTGAATTTTTAGAATTTGATTAAGGCTATGCTTGGTCCAGAAAATATATGGTTCTATCTGTGTTTGCCCAGACAGTATTCAGTTCAAGAAATATTCGGACCAAGTAATGTTTAGTTCTGGTTAGGTTTGAGTTCGATAAAATTTGATCCGTGGCATTTTTGGTTATATTTTGTAGTATTTGGGACATGAACAACAACGAAAGCACCAAAGCAGTGTTTGCGTCAAGCACTGTTTGGGCCAAATAGAAACAGGATCAAGCAAAAAAACAAAACAAAATATTATCGTCAAGTATGTTTTTGCAAAGTAGTAATTGAGCCACCATGGGTTGTGCTGACACAGCATATGAGTCAGCCTTTATTTAACATTAGCCGTGTTTAGTGCAGGCCATATTTGTGTCAGAATAACTTTCAGGCTGTGATGTGTTTGAGACGACAACACTGTTGTCTCTAAATGACTCAGATAATAACAACAGGGTCACGCAAAGAGTTGAAACAGGTCAGGAAGCTTGTGATGTATTTACAAATGACATGGTTGCACTGTTAGCTCAGAGTTGAGAAATACAGATTCATTTATGTCAAATGTCTGGTCAGTAATTGTAAATATTTTCATGAAGTTGAAACAACCCAGCATGGCTTTATGTCATTTGACCTCATGAATGAAGCTACAGCTGTCAATTTTGGAGCGTTCATTCTCTGAGTGGCTCCTATTCCACGTTTTGCCCGGTGTAAAACACTTTTTTGTTATCACTTCCAGACACTGGGCATCTGCAACTCACTAACATCTAATTTCTTGCCACAGACTGACATCAAAAAGTCCTAAGAGTGGATGAGATGTGTGTTTGATGGATTTGTTTACTTGTACAAGCACAAACAGTGGCAAGAGACTAACAAGTGAAAGAATAGTATATAGAAGTTTATAACTATCACAGACTATTAAGTTTTTACCGTTGACAATTGGCAGATGACACACTGAGCAATTAATGTAGCATAACCCCAAAAAACAAAAAGGAAAATCATCATAACACATTATTAATGAAACCACTGTTTCCTCCACTGGCATTTGTGAATGGAACTTGAATTTATGTATAGAGCTGCTTGATAAAGGTTTGTTAAAGTAATCCCTTGTTCATGTGGTTCTATCAGCTGTTGATGAATGACTGTTCTTGATGCAGTGTCATCTGAGGAATCGAAAATAGAGGAAAAAATCCACTGTAGAGGAGGTATTATGTAAATTCCTTCCATTTTTTTAAAGGAACATTGTTTTTAAACCTTTCAGTAGATCTCGCACACATTTGTTGACAAACTGGAGATCATCGTCCTGCCTTTGCTCCTTAAAAACTCAGCCTTTCATGGATGCTGCTTTTGTATCATCATTACTAGAATCACTGGTTGACTTCACCTCATGAATTATTATTTCTTTTCCTCATTAATAGCCCTAAATTGGCTAAATGTTTTGTGTATGAGATCTGTGTTGAAAATCTGAAATGCAAGAATGGATGTTTATTAACCAAGAAAATTAGGCTGAGATTTTAAAAAAATTCCATACCATCATGGCATTTTCTATATCATCCTAACTATTTCTGATATGGAGTTCTACCATATCAGATCATCACAAAGCAATCACATCCTATATGAATTACAGGTCACAAAGGTACCCAAAATTAAAGCACATTTACCTGAGACATCCAAATGCTCCAGATTTGGACATCTTGAGACCACCTCAAAGACAGCTTCATTGGACACATTGTAACATCCGGCCAAGTCAAGGCGTCGTAGCTCGGGGCAGCACTGTGCCAGGGTGTAGAGGCCACGGTCAGTAAGTCTGCGGCAGCCACTTAAAACGACCATCTCCACAGTTAAACACACATTGGGCGTGTCCTGGCACAGACGCCGTGTCAGCACTCGCAGCGCCCTGTCCACGTGTGACACATCGCCTGTCAGACGCACTGTCCTCCATAGCCGTGGGTCCCATGCCAAGTTGTACCATCGTCGGCACACCCTGGCGCAGCGACACAGCTGGTTGGTGGGCAGATGTGCGAAGATCTGCAGGAAGGCGTGGTCGGGTAGCATGTCAATAGGAGCACCCTGCTGCTGGTCTTTGGATTGGCACATCCCACGCTGAGGGTAGGTGAGACCGGCGGGCTCAGTACCAAAAGACAAAGAAGATCCATTGAAGAAGGCAGGTGAGGCACGAGAAAGGATGAGAGCAGGACTGGGCGTGCTCAGTGTGCGCATGCTCACGTCTGAATCTAAGGAGAGAAAAAGGAAACA
Organism: Parotocinclus haroldoi; assembly: GCA_034779995.1. NCBI lineage: Eukaryota > Metazoa > Chordata > Actinopteri > Siluriformes > Loricariidae > Parotocinclus > Parotocinclus haroldoi. The sequence continues at coordinate 1,296 of JAUZST010007789.1, read as the reverse complement.
GGTTAAGATAGGAATACAGGGAAAAAAAACTATTTGTTCAGGAACACAACAAACAAAGGGTCTAATTCGTATCCTGGGGGAATAGTTAAGGGTTATAAGTTATTCCTGAAAGCTATTTTGTGTTTGTGGAATAAACTGTTTCACCTTGAGCTACTTGAAACCTTTGTTTTAAGAGTTCACCTTAATATGTTGCCTGATTCCAGGAAATGCTGCGCTGTTGTTTCAGAGCAAAACACACCAGCTCAAACTTCATTCGCTACCAGTGAAGATTGTGTGTCCAAACATGGCTGAAAAGAGCCCATTAAAAGCTGTTTATCCAGTGAGTAATCTTTTGTCTTTTTAAAACAATAGTTACAAAACAGACTGCACAGGATTGAAAGAGTTCCGTGTCAGATGCTTCATAGCGGGTTCCACTGTTCATAGGAAGAGTTCAAGTTCAACATTGAGAGCATGTCATTGTAACTTTTGGTTACTTTGCAGGGAAAGCTAGGGTTCCTGTGTAGTCATAAAGCAATTGCTGTACTATGCACAAACCTTCATTAAGCATATCTTAAGATCTGTGATTATCTAAAGTTTAAATTCTTCGACTGGTACAGTAACATTAAAATTCCTAGATACTAGCCAAACGAAAGATGCTGCAGGGTATCTGTGATAGTAATGGCCCTGTCCCGCTTGTGCTGAAAGACTTCTATATGAAGTTTTAGGCACAAATTAACAAGCCTGGTAGGACGATAGCCACTTCTTCCAGTGACATGGTCCTACAGCCGCTGGTATAGAGAAGAACACAGAAATGAGGTCCATGAAAGTCTTGACAGCTGTTGTCAGTGCTTAAAGTACAAACTGGATTCCGAAAAAGTTGGGATACTAAACAAATTGTATATAAAAACTGAATGCTATGATGTGGAGGTTCCAACATCTAATATTTTATTCAGAATAGAACGCAAATCACAGATCAAAAGTTTAATCTGAGAGAATGGATCATTTTAAGGGAAAAATATGTTGTTTCCAAATGTCATGGCGTCAACAAATCCCTAAAAAGTTGCGACAAGGCCATTTTTACCACTGTGTGGCATCCCCCCTTCTTATAGGTGTTCTCTATAGGTGAAAGATCTGGACTGCAGGCTGGTCATTTCAGTAGCCGGATCCTTCTCCTACGTAGCCGTGATGTTGTGATTGCTGCAGAATGTGGTCTGGCATTATCTTGTTGAAAAATGCAGGTTCTTCCCTGAAAGAGATGACGTCTAGATGGGAGCATATGTTGTTCTAGAACCTGAACATAGTTCTCTGCATTAATGG
>JAUZST010007788.1:0-13960 GCA_034779995.1 Parotocinclus haroldoi | reverse complement strand
TTGGGACATTTACATTCACTTTATTTAGCCTCTCTGGATGTTTTGATGATATTATAACTGTAATTCATGAAATCCCTAAATTCCTTGCAATTGCATGATGAGAAATATTGTTCTTAAACTTTCTTTTTGCTCATGCAGTTATTCACAAAGTTGTGAACCCCATTCCATTCTTGTGAACTGAGCCTTTTGTGGATGCTCCTTTTATGTTCCTATATATTTATGAAATATTCCAAACAGGTGTTTTTTTTGTTTTTGTAGCATTTCTAACTTTCCAAGTTTTCTGTTGCCCTTGTCCCAACTCTATTGGAACATGTTGCAGGCATAGACTTTCAAATGAGGTAATATTTTCAGAACATAAATTACATAAATAAATAAAGTTTATCCATTTTAACATTAAGTATCATGTAATTGTAGTGTAGTATTCAGTTCAGTATGGGTTGAAAATTATTTTCAAATAATGAGTAAAAGCCCAAAATATTCAGTGTTTTGTCTGATCAACGTCATTTCATTTACATTGATTTAATTTAACTAACACCAATCCAGTAGCTGTACCCTTTATTTAGCAGCCATGACTTTGTAATGTGTGCAGTATGTGGTTTTGCATTGTCTTGTTGAAAAATGTATTTATGCCCCTGAAAAGATGGCGTCTTGAGACGTTTTCAGTACATTTACAGCATTTAGCAGACACCCTTATCAAGAGCGACTTACAAATGATGAAGTCTTACAATTAAAGCAGTGGTTAAGGGTCTTGCTCAAGGTCCCAACTGTGGCAGCTTGGTAGAGATGGGATTTGAACTCTGGACCATCAGAACCGCTAGAGCAACATATGAAAGCAGTATATGAAGCAGCATATGTTGCTCTAAAAACTGTATGTACTTTTCTGTATTTATGCCACCAACACAGAAGCGTAATTGACTTTGACCAAGGGCACTGACACAACCCATAGTAGCCTTACTTTTACACTTGTTTCTCGTAGCAGTCCGGATGATTCTTTTTTTCTTTGGTACATTTTTCTTTCCAAAAATAATCTGAAATACTGATTCCTTTGACCACAATCTGTGACGGTCCATCCCAGATACCTTAGATCCCAAAGAAGTCGACATAAATATGTAACCATGCACATAAACAGAAATCTTATTTTTTGCTTTAATAATAATTTGAAAAAGAGTATGAAGCAATTAGGCAATCTTGCTTGAGCAAAATAATATTTTAAGCAGCATCGTAGTTGTAGGAATAGATTAACATTACAGATCAAGCTGTGATGAACATAATGATGATGACAGAATGATTAACATTTTGGTATTATCAAGTACTGCATAATTCATTATGCATCAAAGATTATTATGCAGGGTGACATAGCTAACATTAACAGTTAGTACTATAAGCCCAGGAAAAAAATACTGTGCTGTTTGCCAGCAGAACCATGCAGTGAAACATTCATAGTGAAACTGTGATCTTTATGGTCAAACTGTGAAAATTCACATTAAGACCATCAAGCAATTTACAGTTTTACTATGAAATCTCACTTTTTCCTTTTAAGCTCCCTTAAAAAGCATTTTGATTTTAAATATTTACGGTGTTAAATTTGGTTTAAATATGTCACTTACAGACTGTTCTAGTTCACCTTTTTATTCTTACTTTCCCTACACTAAGCAGAAGGCTAATACGGCATTTGAGCAAAAGCAGTACATTAAAACTCCACCATATCAAGTCAGAATTCCGGCTATAAACTGTGTTGGATTTGTTTATACCTTTCAGGTTCATTAAAATTAGGAGGGAGTTTGAATATGTTGTAACAAGGTCGGAAGGCCTTGAGCGTCTGAGTTGAAGGCAAGTGGACTTCCATTCTAGAAGCTGAGTGCCTGGTATTTAACCAGGGCATTGTCACCTTGCAGGTGGTCCTGGAAGTTGGTAGGGTCACAGAGGCCAAGGTGCCCCACCCTGACATCATGTGAGACACTAGGTTGACAGGGGTTGAGGTATGAATGGTGGTTAAACTACTTGGAAGATTCACAAAATAGCTTTTTTTAAGTTGGTGATGTAACCCAACCCCTCTGTTCAATGCTAAATGTTATAATTACACATAGATTACCTCCTTAACACCTTTTTCAAACCATATGTCTTATCTATAAAAACAAACAAACACTCAGTTCTCAAAGGTGTGTCCTTACTTCTTTCAATACAGATGTCTAGCTGAGTCCTGTTGTGCTGAGCTGGCTCTTCTATGTTGTGAAACAGGTCCTGTGTTCCAATATGTATGTCCACTCTGAAAGAAAATGAAAAGGCTAAATGCAATATGTATGGAACATGTATCTGTTCTAAAGAAAGCTGCACCTCCAACATGGTAAAACATCTAAGCCACCAGCATGATATTCAGCTTCAGATTAGTACTGGGTTCGGCAATGTTTGACAGTTCCCTCATTTTGAGCTTTAGTTTTTTTCTTCCAAAAACCTATTATAAGCAAAAAGCTTCAAATGACTTAATGTACTAAAACAATGACTAAGAAAACCAAACTTCTCTCATTTCTTACTTGTCATAAGTGCTTCATATGTGCCGAAATGATGAACCTGTGATTAGAAGGAAAATTAATTATTTAAACATTCAGCTTTTTCTTCCCATTTGAACAATTTATAAGTAAAAATCTTAATGTAGAAATGGTTGCACCCCCTTCGGACCACTTATGTAGCATTTTAGTAGTGAATATTATTCATCACCAGTAGTAACTGGGAGAACTTTAGTGTTCCTAGATAAGTGTTTTAGTTCATTAAGCTAAGTTAATCTTTGTTCATATCAAGTGATTTAGGCGATCCTGCATTAGCCAGCTCCACAGACAGTGCTAGCACCTTGCTATAGTATCCAGTACAGCTATCATGTGATACCTCTTTCCTGCTAAGAATGGAAAGCCTAAAATTCAAGAATCACACGGTTGAAATATAAGAAAGATATTCCTATAAATACACATTTAGCACATATTTTCACCATTTGGCAATCAAACATGGAATCAATAAGAATCAGGACCAGAATCAATAAAATACAGATGATATTCAAACCTACAGATCGATCTTTGTTCTGTGAATAAGTCAAAATGTTTCATAGAACTAACACAGACCAGGGCACGTGTTCCATGACCTGAAGTTTAGTGACATGGTCCTAAGAATTCTTAAAGGTATTTTAAGATCTAATTTAAATGTTTAGCTATTTATCATGAGTCCAAAGCATGCAATCCCTGACAAATAAACCAAATAATAATAATAAATAAAAGACTGTTAGGGATAAGAGGGTGCACCCAGGAAACCAAAACTATGCCCCATATGTCCCAATGCTGAAACAGCAGCTATAAAGCATACAGTAATTACAACATCAATTACGTCCAGAGTCACCTATATCCTCAGACATCTTTGTCTAACAATTTCAGGACTGTAGCTTTTGAATGAAGCCTGCATGCAATATGTATTTTATTAAATCATATTTTGATACATGGATTACAAATATAAGATGACAAAAACAGCTCCCCGCAGTTTGACACCTAGCTCTACACAGATAGTAGTCCTAAAATCTCATTGTACCCCTTGCAGCTATTTACAGTATGATCTTTCTCAAATGATCAAATTATAAGTAGCTGTTTTTTTGTCTCGAGAAAGATACAAATTCAAAGTGCTCCAAGTTCAGACTGCCAGCTGCTTAAAATATATGGATCGGAATGAAACCATTCTTTGGGACCATGTGTGGGATCCAGAGCTCCAGAAATAGAGTGAATGGCAACCATCAGCCCACATAGTACATTCTCAGTGGAGCCGTGTTCTACAAACTCCAACAACCAGGCTTGAAATAGCAACGATTTCAAACCCAACAGTCTGGTTAGAATCGTGAATTAGAAATCATTATTAGAAGCATGATGAAATGCAAATCAGAAAGTAAAGACGTTCTGTATCCCCCTGAATGAACATATTTAATTACATTTCAATTGTCATTTGGCAGACGTTCTTATCCAGAGTGATTCTCGGGGGAAAACATGGACTCCTATGCATCTGTCTGAGGTAATGGCAATTATAAACTCTAAATCTTGTTTCCTCTTATTGTCCTATTGGATAGCAACAATCCATTTAAAACAAATAAAGCTGTCCTTTCTCTACATGAATAAATACATTTTGCACTTAAATAGTTAACGGATCCAATCAATTAACACGTCTCGTCTTCAATAGCCTGACCTTTACATTGCAAGTGTGTATATCTGACTGATTGCTTCATTTATGTGGTATAGTTTATGATAGATTTATTTGAGCAGACTGAAATATGTTTACATTGATAATAAAAATGTTAACAGAATTAGAATCATCATCATAATGTGCTTTCAAAAGTGACATTGCATTTGACATTTGACCAAAGTTAGAATACAATATTAATTAATAATAATTTTAGGCTATATATTATTCAGGGCTATATTTTATATAATGTTATATAATTAAGTAAGTCATTCATAATGAATTACAATGAATTACAACTGTTTTATTCTTGTATGATATAATAGCATCCAATGCTGGATTGTGACAGTTATGTCTCAGGTAGATATGTAAAGGGATTACAGATGTGGTCTGATTAGAGACAGGGTCTTGCCATAAGTAAAAAGTGCTCTATAAGAGGCTACCTTTGGGGTAATGTACCTCTTGATGAGAGATCCATGGACTGCTAGACATGCATCTATGACACTCCTTCCCACAGCTGGACCTGTAGATCCTTCACACTAATCGTTCGCTGAAACTGGCATCCAAGCAGGTCCCATAAATGGTTAATATGCGATAAATATGGCAACCAGGCAGGCCAGGGAAGTGGCACGGAAGTTACAATCTGGCCAAGACATTTCTTTCTTCTTAACCTGCTGGAAAGTGCCAGTTGGATTAGCTTGTACCTTAGTGACCATATCCTGCTTAGTAACCCCTATATGTGATGAAAAGTCTATATATCTGAACTCATAGCTATGGCCCAGTTCATGAAAATACTGTGGAATTTCATGACATTGCATGGGCTCCTGGTTCAACCCTAGAACGCCTCCCTTCTTGATGCGCTGAATGACTTCTACGCTTGGTTCGAGACACAGAACGGAGTGGCAGAGAGGAAGACCGCCCCTCCTCCCAATGACCAGGTGTTGTGCCTTACAGCAATGGACGTAAGAAAAAAAAAACTCTACACAGAGTTAACCCACTGAAAGCTGCTGGACCAGACAGTATTATTGGTACCTTATTGTGTGTTCAGGGAATGAGCAGACCAGCTGACAGATGTCTTCACTTACATCTTCAACATCTTCCTGAGAAGTGCCACCGTCCCAATGTGTTTCAAGGAACCAGTATCATAACTGTGCCAGAGAAATCTGCACTGTCCCGTTGCTCTCACACCCACCACCATGAAGTGGTTTGAGAAACTTGTCATAATTCCATCATAATCACAACACCAGCACCATAACCAAGAAGTTCCAGCTGCATCTCCATTTCCTGCGAAGGCTACGGAAGGCACATCTCCCTCCTCCTATCCCATCATATTTTACCGAGTATCGAGAGCATCCTGAGCAGCTGCATCTCTGCCTGGTTTGGGAACTGCACCATAACGGATTGCAAGTCCCTGCAGTGGATAGTAAGGACGGCTGAGAAGATCATCTGTATCTCTCTCCCCACCCTCACTGACATTTACACTACGCGTTGCATCAACAAAGCAACCAGCATTACGGATGACCGCACACACCCCTCATACTCCTGTCGCCTGGGAAATGGTACCAAAGTACCCGGACTCTCACATCCAGACTGTGCAACAGCTTCCTTCCACAAGCTCCTGAGCAACCAGAGTTTGGTATGGACAAATGCTCAAATCAGTGACTGGACTGCCCGCACGCACAAACACACCTCTTAAACACTGTCCACACATCTGATACGGATAACGTTAAACCAACAGGATAACATTAATAGTGCTACTAATATTCAGATTATAGTGTTTAAAGTGTCTAATGTTTAGAATTTACATTTACTCCAAAGGTACACGACTGCATATTACTGCTCCCCTTACTTAAGCAGCTAACTGCACTGCTCCCCTCCCTGTATTTTTTGTTCATTGTCTTGAAATGGCCTTGTCTATTTATTGCACATGCTATTGCACTTATGTTTTATTGTGTAGTCTATTGTTTTATGTAGCACATTGGTCCTGAAGGAAAATCTTACATATACAATGGTGGAATTGTAAAATAGAACTAGCGACTTGAAAACACGTTGACCCATTCCGCTTTTGCTCCGTGAACATTTTCCAGTTGTAGCTTGTTACAGTTTCGACAAAGCCTCTTTTTCTTCCCACTAGCGCCTCTCGTGAGACTTTTAATCCTCGCAGACTGTAAAAATAGCAAATGTATATCTCTTGTTCTTCTATTCTGTGCGGAAGGGTAAGTACCATATCTTATACTGTGCATGTAGGAAGTCATCATTCATCATTCCTTTTAATAGCCACATTGTTTGCATTCCATATATATTACACAAAGTTCATAAAAAACAGAAATAAAGAGCAACAAGGAGAATATAATACAAAATAAAAACATGATAGGTAAACTACAACAAAGAGTAGAATATAAGAAAATAGTGAACACAAAAAGTAAACTATGAAAAAAATCTGTTGAAAGTCACTCATTCATTCATTATCTTCCGCTTGATCCACACGGGGCCGCGGGCCAGCCGGCGTCCATCTGGCAACTCTGGACGCAAGGGCGGGAACCACCCTAGACGGGGTACCAATCCATCATAGGGCACACACAGTCACACATTAAGGGCTACTTTAGAGACAAAAATTGTCCTAACACACGATTTTGGAATGTGGGAGGAAACCAGAGTAAACCCACACAGACTCCACATGCAGATTCCACCCAGAAAGGACCCAGGCTTCTTGCTGTGAGACAGTGGTGCTATCCACCAAGCTGCTCTCTGTTGTAAGTGCCTATGTTAAATGCTGTAAATGGGTAAAAAAAAAAGGATAAGCAGTGATACTAAATAAAAAATAAACAAATAAATACACAAAATTTTGTCCATTCTTCTAAATCATAATCAGAACCAAAAAAGCTGTTAAAAATCCTGACAGTGGTAAAATATGTTTCTAAATGCAGCTTTACAAATGAGAAAATTCAACTAAGTCTGAATTAATAAGGTTTCCAAGTCAGTTTGTATCTGTCATTGGCGACTATATTCCAAAGCACAGTCCCAATTTTTCAAGACTACCACACAAGTCAGCTAACCAACTGACAAGCTATTACACAAAAGGATGGTTACACAAGTATTGTGTTGTATGTTATCCCGTATTGCAATTATAAGGCTTCTTCTGCAGTGACAGGCCAAGCGTTATAGGTTTCAGTGGAGGTTCATGCTTGGAACCGCAAAATCATTTCTCATAAGCATTTTACCCATTTTTTGGCAAGGGTGCCAATCAATCTGAAGCCTACTGGACATGCAAATTACTTTGCACTTTTAGGAAATTAAATTTGAGCAAGGTGACTGAGATCCCTAATGCTTCTCAGAAGTGTGTGTGTGTGTCTATTGAGTGAACTTGTGGGAAATGAAACACGATGTAACAGCAGTGGTACACAGCACATACAGGGAGATGACTAATCTTTTGGATATGGTCATCATAGTGCAGGCATTTAAGTCTTTTTGAATGTTTGGGATTTCTGCCAAAAAAGATTAAAACATATAATCTTGGGCGTTTTTCATTGACGAAAATATCCAATATAATATATATTTGAGTGGCAAAAGTATCTGAGGCTTTGCTTTCAGTATCTGGTGTGACCCTCAGCAATAACTGCAACAATTCTTCAGTAACTGTTGATTTTTTTCTGTTTGAGCGGCTGCATTTTTCATGAACAGCAAAAAAAGGAAGGTGTTAATTTTAGCTTTAATGTTCTGATCTAAAAAAAATACTTCCTCATATGTGTTTTTCATAAATCCTAATTTATGTCCCAGTTCTACTATCTTAAGTTAGAAGTAGGAGTTGAGGTCGGAGGTGGTGAATTACTGTCTGTAAATTTAGAAACGTTTATTTTTCAGTCTCCTATGTGCTTGTTTAGGAAAACATAAGCATACAACTGGCTGACCTACAACCTGAGTAGCAAACAAACTAGCATTTAGCTACCAAGCAGTGAATGCTACGCATAATATTTTTATTAATAAGACATGAAAGACATTTTACTTGAAGTACTGTTAACATAGAAATCAAACAATGTAAGCAACATGACATTTATTTAAACAGCAAATCTCAGTTTACACTAGAGGGCAAGAAAGTGAGTAGTGACCATTTATTTCTCTGTAGAAGCCCAAAATTGAAATGATACTTGGCCGACGGTAATAAGTTACACGTCAAACAAGAGACTTTAATATGAATTTCTTGAATTGAAACATTTCTCAATCCATCTCTTGTAATATGAAAATTTCCACTGTATAATGTATGCACTAGTCATGTGACACAAATATACGACACAGATCCAAAAAGAAACAAAAAATAAATAAAACCACCGGTCCCTTTGTTTTATTAAGACAATGCAATAGACAAACATAAGCAACAGACTGATATACAATAATTATTTTGTTAAAAAAATGATTGCTGCTACATTTTTGCAACTACTATTTCTTATCTGAACTTACTTAAACTGAGATTGAAGACATTTTGGGCTATTGAAGAAAACGGAAAGAAAAATAAATAGTGATGTGACTTTAAACAAGTAAATATAATCATGATTTGCTACAAAAGCAACTTCCATAAACGTATTTGAGGAGCAAAGGTGAATACATGTGTGAGGAAATTATTTAAATGTTTAAAAACAGTTTTCCTCAAAGAAAGAAGGGATTTGCATATTTCTTCCTCTGTAGTGTTGTAATGTATCTTTACACAATTCAAAGAAATTCGGCGCACAAAGGGTACAAGCCTAAATTGATCTCCTGTGATCTGAACCAACATTCATCAATGGCCTGATGGAATGGTATTGCCAAGGGATTACTTTGTCAACCCTTTATTAATTACTGCAATATGGAATTGCATTCACAAATGTCACTTCAAATGTTATTAAACACAAAAGATCCCTTATTATAACCATATCCTAAAGTGACATTGACTTCTTTGGATTTGGAGGCATCTAGGATGGGCCTTAACAGAGTGGAAAAGCGTATTGTGGTCATATAAATCAGTATTCCACATCTATTTGGGAAGAAATGGGTGCTGTATGCTCCGTGCTAAAAATGAAACTGACTATTATTAGCAACAAATCCAAAAGGCAGGGTCTGTCAGTAAAAACTCTCCGAAAAAAGTTTGGCCATACATACATACATTTCAATATTTTTTACACATTGGTTGACAAACCGGAGAACATCTGCCACCTTTGCTCAAAGAAAAATCATGATTACAATCACCTGTTGACATCACCTGTTTGAAAACTTATCATTAGTTAGTTAATTTACCTTAATACTAGTCCAACATTGCCCCTGTCCAAACACTTTTTATATGTTAGTCAGAAATGGATGTTAATTAACAAATGGCATGAAGTTGGCCAGGCAAAATGAAAATGAAATGAAATTTCATAAAAATAAAATGTAAAACAATGTAATACAATGAATAAAAATGAAAATGTATTACATTACTGTTGCATCTTTTTCTGATTGGGGGTTGAAGTAGTGCTACTGTGAACCTAACCAAATTGTCATCCTCTAGTGTAAACACCAGGTAAGGGCATTAAACCTACATCTGCTAATTAAATGTCATATTTCCATATCAGATTAAAGAAAATTAATACATATTTGAGTTTGTATATCCAGAACTCGACCTTGCACACCATCCAAAGCATTGTTCGAAGTATATGCTCTAAAACTGGTTCATCATATTCCTGCACCTTTTCCCCAATCAACTTTGGAGAGAATAGAGCATTTCCATAGGCACATCTCCAGCACCCCTGTGACTCTGGGATAAGAGCATGCAGGATTCCAGCCATGACAGCCAGGCAGATCAAAGCTTTCAGCTGCCGCTCTCTGCATGTCAATGGGATGCGCTATGCCATCAGCACTGCAGGCTCACATCCTCACGTTAAATTTGCCCATTTTTTACATTTCAAGGTGTTTTCTTTTTTTTTTGTTATGCCCAAATACTAGAGGATCCCGAGGCATTAGCCAATATGCCACGTCAGCACCATTAGCTTATATTTTGCTTGTTCAGTGGTCACACCACAAAGGCTAAAGTAGTCTAATTCTAATGGATTCACTAAATGTTGTTATCCTAGATCCACAATTTTCCTTACAGATACTAAGTAGAAGCTAGCTTAGATGAGTTTATACTGTTACTAATTACAACAAATGGTCAACTTTAATATGACCCACTGGAGTCAGGTCTTTCCTACATTTCCCATAACACCCAATCACATTTTCAAAAGCTCCAGAGAGAGAGAGAGAGAGAGAGAGAGAGAGACACAGAGAGAGAGAGACACAGAGAGAGAGAGAGAGAGAGAGAGAGAGAGAGAGAGAGAGAGAGAGAGAGAGAGAGAGAGAGAGAGAGAGAGAGAGACACAGAGAGAGAGAGAGAGAGAGAGAGAGAGAGAGAGAGAGAGAGAGAGACACCCCAGTGGTTTCTGCTCTGCTTGTAAATCCACAGCATTGATTGGCTGTTGGTGACCAACTGTTAGAAAACTCATTATCTTTATTTTCAATTATAGTTTAATTATAATTTTCAAGACCTTAATTGTTAAAAAAAAAAAACAGTGAATACCTGTAAAGATCTGAATGCCTTTTAATTTAAGAGTAACATGCAAACGGTTTGCTCATCTAGTATGAAAACACTAGCAGAACATATACGTCCAGTTAGAAATAAAATTAGGTCATCACATGATTGTAATGTAATAACGTGGACTCAAGATCAGAGGGGAAGGTGAGCTATGAGCTATATGTTTAAGTCTGTAGTGGGAGTAACTTCAGAAATTTACAGCCACGTGGCAGTTTATAGGGAATTCCAGCGTACGCTCATAGCTTCACTGTGAAGCATCTTGTGGGAGGGATCGGGTTCTGTGATCGGATGAGAAACTTACAATACAAGATATTAAGGGTACGAGTATAGTGACAAAAACTCAATAGCTCAGAGTGTAATTGAATTTGTCACTTAGTCTTAGTATACTACAGGGTAAATGTGTCTCATTAATCAACACATGCTCATTTACTTTGATAAAATATTGATGGTTTATGCAAAACTAATCACAAATCGAAACAGGAGGAAATACGACTTCAGGTGTGAGATTAGGCTAACTTTTAGCAGAGGTACTTGGTTACTATACTTAAGTACACAGCGAAATGAAGATGAAACGATTCAAAAAGAAGGATTTGGTTTTATTGGATTAAAAAAGATCATCCGAAGAGCAAATGAAAAGTCAGACACTTAATAAAGCACCAATCTGAATCCTAGGTCCTTACTTTATGCATTGGTAAGGCATAACACTGATAGCATAAAACTTAGAAAGTATTTTTATCACTTTTAAAAGTAAAGCATAATGCATACTGATTTGAAAATAAGTTTTCATGAAACAAATACAAGGGTGTTTTTTTTGCATTTCCCTGGAACAATTTATTTAATCTATTTAAACAAAATAATACCATAACAGGTATATTTAAAAACATTGCAGTAGATTTTGAAAGGTTTTGCATAAGTATATTAAATTAAGTAGTGGAAAAGAGCATGTAAAGGAAAGCTGCCATTTGATTTGACATAGTGCAGTGACATAGCTTCAGTGTCCGTGGTAACTATTGTTTGCTCACAAAACTTAGGGAATATTTCATTACATCATATATACTGCTCAGAAAAAAAAAAATCATAAAATAGCCCCAGCGATGCAGCCCCCAATTTGGGCAATGTACATTTCATACTATTGGATATATTATTTCATTTTAAGGCTGCTTTGTGAGTAATATAGTTAAATTATATTGTACCTTCAAGAATATAAGCATGTCTAACCGTGAGCAGTTGTTTTATAAATCCAAAATATTTTTAGATTTTGACTTAATTGCGGTTAAAGACAATAATGTCATCTGTACGAGTGTTGGTGTAGTTGCAGTACAAACCAGTAAGTACTGGTACTGATGTCATGAATGTGTGGACAATTAGAGAATTTTAAAGTACTTACTTTAAGCACATTTAGAAGCACGTCGTTTTATACTTTAGCTTGAGTAACTATACAAGCCCTACATTTACTTTAGTATTTTTCATCAGATTTGTAGTAGGTTTACTTAAGTAAATAACCTTCCAAGAATCTTTTAAACCGATCTTGCCTGCTTGCCTTACACCACCTGGGCCGTGAACAAAGCTCTGGACCAAAGAGTCCTTCGTTCTGTGTATTAGCTGGGACCAGGTGAACCTCAGGCTGTTTAAAGCAGGCGCGTGGCTGAAACATGATGGGTTATCTGTCCATAAACCGTCCATAAACCGTCCATAAACCAACAGAGAAAGGTGAGGTTCTTACTTGTCCGACTGTGCCCCGTTGAAGGACTCGCCGTGAGCCTGGAGGAAGAAGCAAACCGAAGGAGCGCTAAGGGTCCGATCAGGTCCGAGCCAGTCTGTGATGTGGAAGCCGCGCTGCAGATCTGTTAACTCAACTCAGAGCTTAATATTATCTGCCGTTTCCTCATTCTTACCGAAGCTCCGAATAACTACCCACATTAGCGTCAGACTCTCGCCATAAACACTGTTACCACTGCAAGTCAGCCTAGATGACGAGACATACGGATTTACAATGTAAAAAAACGTAATGCACCTATAAAACTATTAGCCTTTAAGTTTATTAAAAAAGGAGCTAATAAGAAATCCCGCGTTCTCCCTCGCGGTATATGGAACTCAAGTCACGAGAATACGTTTCCTGTGACGAGAGAACTTTTGGAAAAGCTATAAGGAGGATCATGGGAAATGTAGTTCAGGCCGCAGAACGACGAGAAGGACTACACTGCTGCCGAACGATTCCGACTGCTTATTATAAACATTACTATGAAGCGCCAATGAGCGTCTGAAAGTTTGTTCGGTGTAATGTTATGTAATCTGTCCGACGTGCGTACTGGAACTGCATTGTTAATCAGTATCGTACACTCATTGGCCACTTTATTAGGTACACCTTGCTAATACCGGCTTGGACCTCCTTTTGCCTTCAGAAGCTACCTTACTTCTTTGTGGAATAAATTCAACAAGGGGGTGGAAACATTCATCAGAGACTTGATAGTACCATGCCGTTGCTAAAGATTCCTTTTCATCACATATCAAATTTACAGTGGAGGCTATTCGAGGCCCATCTGAGATGATTTGAGCTTTGGGACATGGGTATCCTCAGTGGGTCACCGTTGGCTCACAGCAAGTAGGTCCCGGGTTCAATTCCAATCCCAAGATTGGAGCGGCCTGGGTTCTCCCCATATGTGTGTGTGCCCTACTATGGACTGGCGCCCATTCTTGGGTTGACCCGCCCTTGCGCCCAGAGTTGCCGAGTGGGAACCGACTGACCCGTGACCCTGTGTGGACTAAGCTAAAGATAATGGATGGATAATGAATGGAAGCAGCCATCAGAAGATGGTAAACTGTAATCATAAAGGGATGGCCAGCAACAAAATTCAGGTGGTAACTGTGACCTTAAGATCTGAACATAACAGCATATGTTGAGATTCATCAGACCAGGCAACTCATTCACAATCATCTTTTGTCTAATATTGGTGAGCCAGATCAAATTGTAGCCTTACTTTCTTGGTCTGGCACCCAGTGTGTTGTGAATTCAAAAAGCTCTTCTGCATATCTCAATTGTAACAAGTGACTATTTGAGTTACTGTCATCTTTCTATTATTCAATTTATTTATATAGCTTTTTACAGTGTAGCATAGTCTCAAAGCAGCTTTACAGTAATACAATTATTTAAAAGGCCAATTCCAAGTTGAGCAAGCCCAGGGC
>JAUZST010007787.1:0-13961 GCA_034779995.1 Parotocinclus haroldoi | reverse complement strand
GTAAATACAGTTAACACATTTTTCTGAGCAGCGTTTATTATTTGTTATTATTTTTATTATTATTATTATTATTATTATTATTATTTATTTATTTATTTTCTTTTTCTTTTATACTCTCGCGCTTTGAGATTTTTTTTAAATGTAAAGTGCATTATAAATTAAATATATTATTATTATTATTATTAGCTATTTTTCATTTCATTACTGTGTATTTATTGCGCATAAAACAATAAAGGAGTGGGAGTAATTATCATCTATGGAAAATATGGAGTAGGGATAACTAATAAATTATTAATTTATATAATGTAATATTAATGATTATTAACTAACTAATTATTTAACTCAAGAAAAAAGATATTGTATATTTAAAAAAACCTGGTTGTAAGGGGAATAAAATGTATTATTGGCTTATAAAGTGTTCTAACAATTTTGAGTTATTAGTCGTCACTCTTCAAATGAACAGGTGAAAGGCTGTCCAGAATTTCCTTCTGTCTGACTTTGGGAAACTGAATCTGTCCCTCTTTTACTCACATAGACCAGATGGGGCCTCGTTCGACAAGACATGAGGTCACCGCTCCGGACTACTGTAGGAGAGAGTCTGACAGCTGAACACAGATGGTAGGAGGTGGCATTAAGTTTCAGCTCTCACTTTCCTCAGTGAAGGTTTTGCTTACGTGAGATGTTTCTGCATTGCCTCCAGCATTTTCACTGCCATTACGTACAATATGTTTTCCGATTCAGTCTCGGGACCAAATTTCAGCAGGGATACACACACACACACACACACACACACACACACTGCATTTCATTTACCCCTAGCTCAGATGGGCCTGTACGTGCACTAGTATCTTTCATTTGTGTATAACATGGGTAGACGGGACCCGAATGACTCCTTGTGCGGCGTCCGCATGCCATGCCTTATTTCTTCAAACTTCCTGAATAGAATATTAAATCTTTCAATCAGTTCAATTCAAATTGATTTCTGTAGCGCTTATTACAACGGAGTATTATAGCTTTACAAGCTTATATTATCGTAAAAGGGCCGATCCCAAACTGAGCAAGCCCAGGGCGACAGTGGCAAGGAAAAACTCCCTGAAAGTAGAAGGCAGAAACCTTGGGGGGGGGACACAAGATTTAAAAAGGGAACCGTCCTCCGTGGGTGGTCTAGATGTCAATTAAGTAGCTACTTCAATGTGTATTAAAGTAATAGTACAATTAAGTACATAATATAATTCAAATCAATAATAATTATATTTAAGTTAGTTATGAAATAACAAAATAGATTTTAAAATCTATCGTCTCCCAGTAACTAAATCATGGAGGGAGTTCCAGCACTCTGGTGGGACTGGGTTCTGTTGATGAATGCTGGAACCGGTACTAGAACATCTCTTCGGAGAGAAAAGAGAAAACGTAGTTACTTATGGGTTAGGAGCACAGAGTCTATTAACAGTCACTGATGCCATGTGCAGCATGAAACTCCGGCAGCACTAGCTATAGCAGCATAGCTAAAGAGAGAACCAGAAGTTAACACAGCCAAGAGGAAAGAGCCGACCTGAACCATGGGTCATAATCTAAATCTAACCAAAAGCCTGAGTAATTAAGAATGTTTACAATTCTAAATCTCTACATCTTCATCCTCGTTAATAAGACTTGCATACACCTTCTTGGCAGGATGCAGAAGTAGATTCCAAGCCCGAACTTAGTGTTGTTACAACGGTCACCGAGACGTGATCTTCCACCACCAAACCAACCCTCACCGCTCCCGCCCAGTCTAAGGTTCGCTGCGTTTTGTGATCATCACCGCCACCTCTTCAGGAGCTGCTATTGCTAGCACTGCTCTTAGCTCCTACCACTGAACCACAGGAGCTCAAAAACCTCACACATCCTCTCCTACCCCTAAATGTTTCACCCTTAACCTCTAAAGGTCCAGGATGACCCCAGCATTTAGCGCACACCATTATTCAGAGCGACCTACAGCTGATACAATCTAACAAATTAACTTTGTAAGCAATTGTGGCTTAATGGCCATGCTCAAGGGACCAACAGTGGCAGCTTGGCAGGTCTCAGATTTGCAACCTGAACCTAGTCTCGTAACTTGAGTTCACACAGGGCACATCGTTCAGGCTGGGCATTTCTACAATTACCCGGGCACAATTGGCCATATCTGAGGGAGAACAGGCTAGATAGGGCGATCATCCCCAAATGACTTTACAGTGCCAGGAAACCACTTACTTAAATCTCACCAGAACCCATTTTAAAATGACGTTTGGTTGCCTGATGCGTGCTCCGGTACCGGTTCCAGCACCACACACTTAGATGTTCCTCCACCTCAGCATCATCATACTGGTCTTCATCAACAGAACCCAGTCCCACCAGAGCGCAGGAACTCCCTCCATCGTCTGGTCATTAGGAGACGATGTTCTTCCAAGGACCTCCCACTGAAGACTCATTTTCTAATCTGTTTTGTTTTTAAATGTATTTTATTACTAATTTAAATTTTATTATTAGTTATTTGCTTCATTTTGCTTTAACTTAATATCCTTTTAAGTATTTATTTAATCAACATCCAGGCCGCCCATGGAGGACGGGTCCCCTTTTGAGTCTTGGTCCTCCCAAAGTTCCTTCCTACAGCTTTCAGGGATTTTCCTTGCCACTGTCGCCCTAGGTTTGCTCAATTTGGGATTGGCCTTTTAAGATGATATAAGATGGTACAGCTGCTATGAGACGACGCTCCGTTGTAAAAAGCGTTATAAATATAAATACATTTGAATTGAATTCAGTTAAAGTCTTGTGGTGTAATTAAGCGTAGTTGTATGGTGTTCTGACCAGGGGTGTTTCTACGTGTGAGTGATTTTACGCTAAAGTTTGCGTTACTCTGCCTCGGATGGGAAAAGAAGAACAAATAAGCAGTGAATAATTTGTAGTAAATGGATTAAGTTTGAAGATCCAAAGGAACTGGCTCTGAAAGCAGTAGCCCCTCAAAAAAAAAAAAAAGGACGGTGGGGTATTATGGGAAATGTAGTGCCTTTCGAGAGTTTCTGATCAGCAATCCAGGATCAAATCGACGCTGTGTAATTAGTATGGCATGGCAACATTTCAGTGGGTTCAAAGTGGGTCTGATGACGCCCCCGGTTCTGGCACGGAAGGTTTGATTTGCGCTTTGTGGATGTTCCAGATCTGTGTTTCCTTGATCTTGTCATAGGCTCCTTCGTTTCAATGCTCCTCAGAATAGCGGCCAAGTCTTACACACTTATTTATCTTTATTATACGGAATAAATCTGAGAGAGAACGTGAATCGAAGGGAGCCTCTGAATTACATGATCATAAAGATGTTTTGTGTGTGTGTGTGTGTGTTGGGTTAACCACAGCGTCCATTAATTACTGTTACTGAAAATCCCGATTTAACCCCACTCCGATGAAAGGGGATACGCAGGGACCTGAGTGGAGTGTAATGGAGGGTAACTGTACACCTGCTATGGATTCGGCTCACTTTGGAAGCGTACGATTGATTATTAAAATGCACCACGGAATAAGTGTGTGTGTGTGTGTGTGTGTGTGTGTGTGTGTGTGGGTTTGAGTGTAATTGAGCTACATCAGAGCCGGTGTGTAAAAGGGTGTCGTGGCCCTGTTTAAACCAGGAGAGAGAGGCGCCAGGCCACTCCCGATTCGGCCGAGAGAGAAAAGCCACATTGATTTTAAATAATGTTCCCGGTGATTCATCCAGGGGAGCATTTATCAACGCCATCAAAGCGCCAGGCTCATGTTCGGTCCCCGTCCTCGCTCAGGGGTCAATAGCTGCACAGGGGGCGTGGCGCTGGATTCTCTCGCCATGCCACCAGTGCAACTGCACCGATTCATGTCAATCCAGAATCTGCAATAAGTTAATAAGAAAATGGCTAAACGACTTTAAAAATGTTTTAACAAACAAACAAAGGGAGGACGGGTCTCTTTTGGAGTCTTGGTCCTCCCAAGGTTTCTTCCTTCTACATTCAGGGAGTTTTTCCTTGCCACTGCCGCCCTAGGCTTGCTCAATCTGGGATTGGTCTTTTAAGATCACGTAAGATTGTAAAACCGCTCGGAGACGCTGCTTCATTGTAAAAAGCCCTATAGAAATCAATTTGACTTGACTTGACGTATTTTACTTTACCAGACCTCACCTTGCCAGAGGCGGGATGCGAACCCGCAGTTACATTACAGGGATGTATCCTTAGCTTTTTGTTCAGTAAGGTATTTGAAATGATCTCCAGATCAGACAACAATCTGTGCAGCCGCTTTTTTTTTTTTTTTTTTTTTTTTTTTTTGTGCAGCAGAGCGTGGGACTAGAAAAAAGGAATGTTTCTTTTCGTTAAGGCAGGGTGAGAAAATGATCCAACTCGCACAGCTCACTGCACATGTCCCGTGTAGCTTTAATGTATAACAAAGGTACATTGAGGGAACACTTTCTGCGCCATTTTTTTTTTTTTTTTTTTTTTTTTTTTTTTAACCAAAAAGAAACCCCAAAATGCTGCATAAAACACACAATCGTTGAAACGTGAAACTTCTGTTCCATTAGATAAAATGAATGAAATGATTGAATTACGTTGCACCTTTCGTTCTGCCTCAGGTGTTAAATGTGTATAAGTGCGTAAAGGTTTTCAATAGTCCACATAATAATACACTGACTCATGTTTTGCTAGATTGAATCAATTCATTTACGCCAATGTTAAATGTGCTAAACTACAGATCTCACACAGAAAGGGCTTAGCGGTTCCTTCCCGTTACTCCTCATTCTGGCTTCCTATCACTTCTTGTTACAGGTTTGCACGGATTTTGATGTTCCTCCCAAAAACGAAGCCTTATGAAAAGATTACAGTTTTGAAAACAAAAAAAAAAAAAAAATAAAATCCCCAGCAAGGACTAGAATGCAGACCAGTTCATCTTTGCATGTGCGCACTGTGCGCGTGCAGAGGACCTCAACCATCACGTTAATTACGTGTGTAATTAATCAGTCTTAGGGTTTCGTTGCCGGTTTCAAGGGTCCGCATGGGCGAGAACACCCTACATAGGAAGTGGGCAGCAAAGCCACTTGGTGTGTATTGAAACAGAGCCGATGAACACTGTGTAAAAGCAGTGGCGGTGCAGTGCCCGGGTAGAAATGTGAACAAAAACGCAGACATTCTACAACTCCGCATTGCCAATACAGCGCTGCTTAGTGTTCAGTTAGAAGGCTTTATTTAGCTCGGACTATTGGCACAATAAATGTTTGTGCTTTGTACATGTCCCGAATGTGACTTTCTGGCTGTAGGGCCTCATGTCTGAGTGCTTCACGAGGTGCAGGGGGGCCTGGCTCCTGTTGTTGGTTTCCAGGCATTACAGTTCAAGCAGGCTGAACGCTCGGCTCAGTGTGATGCCTCTCTTCCCCCTCTCTCTTGCTGTCTCTCTGTTCTTGTCTCCTTGGGGGTCTGATAAGTGCGTCCTGTCCCGGGGGACTCGTCTGGGCCCCGCTGTCGGCCAGCGCCTCTGGCTCTCCCTATCTGCACCAAATGGCTATCAGATTTAAGATCATTCTATTCAAAAAGTCAACAGCTGGACACTTAGGCTAGATAGCAGACAGATGCTCTCTCTCTCTCTCTCTCTCTCTCGCTCGCTCTCTCCACTGACAAACATATACTCATACACACACACACACACAAACGCAGCATGACTGTCTGCTATTTCTGGTGAATCTAATCGTCCATCACTGTACTGTGTACTTTTGTGCTGCTGAGCGAAAAATATCATCACTCGCTTACGCCACATGCAGCCGATCATGAGAAACATTTAGCGCCTGACATTTGCCTCTGTAGTTGAGCACCGAGCGCTCATGTTGCAAACAAATAAGAAGGGTTATACACTCGACCCCCATAGACGCCTTATATAGCTTAAAATCGCTGGAGGAACCAGGTTCGAGGCTTTCTGTGCTGGAATGTCCACTATACAGCGACAGGATTCGAATCGCGTTCTTGAGCACGGCTTGATTTTGATTCTGTAATTGTCAATAGCCCTATTCAGATCGGATTCATTCATCAGTGGGATGCCTGTGACTGATTTCCCGCGTCTCCTTGGTGACAGGACGCTCGCATCCGGACCAAAAGTAAAACTCCAGCCGGACAAGCGAGGCTGTTAATTAACCGACTAACGGCCTAAATCCTACCGGAAGCCCCGCAAGGTAAACGCACGGCTCGATAACGATCGGCACACGCGTGATGGATCCCCTCAATAGGTTTTCCTCCTGCTCCCGGGAGCCGTTCGCCTCCACCAACATTTACACCTGCGAATGAAGCGTTAGCTGCAGCGATGCAGCTGACAAGACCCCTGTAACAATCGATTTTTCACACAGTAAAGGGCCGAGGTGTAAATATGGCAAGGAGCGAAAGTGACAGGAGCGACAGAATCTTCCATCTGCGCCTCCGAGTTTGTTTTATAGCATGTTATTTAGCTGTCAGAGGGGAAGTGGCTCGGTGAGCCTTTAAACGCGGGGCCCGACTGGAGACGCGCGCCAGGCGACGAGCGTGACGTCACGTCTGATCCGGCGTGACGTCTAGACGCTTAATACGCAGCCCCATTGCAGGAGGTCATTAGCAAGCAGCGGCGTTATGATCAGACCTTTGTTCCTCGCTCCCCATTTCTCGCGCAGCTCATTTCAGCACTTCATTTGCTCTATGTTTATTAACTTGTCAGACTGAGAAGTGCAAATCGTCTTCCTGGCGCGAGTTCTTCGCCGCGCTGCAAATCGACATGCAATTAGCCCACATACAATACGGTTCAGGCCACACCTAATGAAGTCAGACTAATTGAGAGCGAACGAGGCGGTGCCAGGTATAATGGGTGCGAAATGATTACCTGAGTAACTGATAGCTTCGGAATACGTTTTTCACACCCCTGAATTAGGAGCTCCGCTGTGTGGCTAACACCCGGATCAGCCTATTTAGCTCAACATTTAGTAGCTGAAATCTGCCTGGCTATTTTTCTCAAGGCTTTCTTGGTGTGCACTGGGGGGCTGTGCCATATCGTATCGTTCAGACGATATAAAACGTCCCTACCGTGATATTCTGACGTCTTTACGTAACGACGTAATGCTTTTACACAGAGTAGGGAGTATGTGCATTATGTGATTCATGTCCAGAGCAACAGATATGGCGGAAAGTGGGTTGTGTTTGTCCCGAAAAGGGAGCGACTTCGGTAGTGGAGGTGGTTCTGGTAGAAAATATCAGATTTACAGCAAACCACGCAAAAGGTCCGTAACAACAAATCTAATCTGTTTCACCACCTCGAGCAGGAGCACAGCTGAGTACGAGGAAAGTCAAAAATGCTTCGGGGTGAGGTATTTCAAAGTCTAAAATCTATTTCGTTGCAATCGTACGTTGTTGAAATGTATCGCCAAATATATCGTTATCGTAAAAGTACCCTAAAATATGGCGATATCGCCCAATCCTGGTATGTACTGTATATACAGAGCTCACAATGAGGGGAAATTTCTATTTATATATTATATTTATATTCACGCCATTTAGCAGACGCTCTTATCCAGAGCGCCTTACAATTAATACAGTCTTACAATCCAAGCAGTTGTGTGTTAAGGGTCTTGCTCAAGGACCCAGCTTGGCAGAGACCTTCTGGTCTAGACCCTAGACCGTCTGGTCCAGTACCTCAACCTCTAGGCCACCACAGTCCACACAAATTTTAACATAAATACAAAGAGGATCCCAAGAACCGCTGGATAATCTCCTCATGTCCCATGCCCCATCACTGTCAGTGTGCTTTGGCCACTCTTGGGTGACCATAGACCCTACTGAACAGTCAACGTGGGGGCACTCTCGTCCAGTGTAACTCTGTGACTTTTCATTTGCTTTTCCGATTATCTTGCTTAAAGAAATAAAATCTAATTCTTGTTTTTTAAGTATCCCCCCCCCCGTTCTTGGGAGCAGTGTAGATCAGTTTCACTTGTCTATTCAAACCATAGTCAGTTTCAATTTTGTGCCTTTTTTTGGCCTGTTGCATAAAAGTATTCATTTTCCAGTAGTGACAGGAAAGCAATGAAACGCATTTCTATAAACAAATAGTATTTGTTGAAAATGTGCGTCCTATAAATCCGAATCTTTGCACATTCAGATCAAAAGAATAACCTAAAACATCCCCGGAACATTTATTATTTATAAGGCCATATTATTTTCACAAGAGGTAATAAATTATGAACGTACACATATTTATCTGAGCGCTCTCTCAGTTCAGGCTGCGCGTTTTAATAGATTCGATTCATTTATTCATTTTCTTATCCACTTAATCCCGGTCAGGGTCGCGGAAAAGCCGACGCCACAGGGCGTAAGGCAGAGACAGCACCAGTTCCTGTAGGACTTTAATTCGAACTGATTTGCTAGAATGGGGTTAACGGGAATGTTGTAGTCCGGACCTTTAGAGCATAGTCCGAGTCAGGATCAAGACTTTTAATAGTCGAGTCCAAATTAAGACCAAGAATGAGAGTGGAAAAGAACCAAAGCAAAACTGAGAACAGATTAAGGTTTTTTTTTTTCACCTTACATTACATTAATTATACATGATATATAATAACAAATAATATTATATTATTTTATAAAGCCTAAAATGATGATACAATTATAGTCTTAGTCAAACTAAGGCAATACAACTTTTGGAATCTTAACCAGAATCGCCACATAAAAGTCACCTAAACATAGAATCAATCTCTTTTTATTACTAAATGTATTTGAATAACTCGTAATACTCATAATAACATTTCAGTCTGTCCTCAAACAAAAACAAATACAAAGTAAAGCAGCCGAAGTCTTAAAGTCAAGACGATTGAAACACATCATGTTTATTTGGTTGGACAGATTGAGACGAGCAGTATTCCCATGCTCTTCCCTTTTAACCAATCAGAGTTCAGATTTTATTAAGGCATGCGTAGCGTAAGAACTGATTTATTGGGTTCGAATGGATTGTTGATGTTCAATAACGATCCAGTTTATGATTAACGTTAGTTCAGACAGCACTGGACTCGGCACTGGACTAGTCTTGACATCAATTTGCGGGTCCTGACCCCGAGGCCGAGTCGAGACGGCTCGTTTTATGAGGTGTTTACTTGCGCGTGTCATGCCAGAAGCTTCGTGGCTGACTTTGGATCCACCGTCTCATGATTGGCTCTGAATCTGGCTTCTGCTCTGGAGTTTTGTGCGGCACAACGCACAAGTCAGCCTGTCTCGCTAGAGTATTGACAGCTTTGGCAGATTGCGACTTGTGCCTGGTGCTTTGAGCTTCGAGCTTCTCTTACATATTTCATATTTACATTCTTCTGTTTGTGTGATTTCCCCCCCCCCTCCCTCCCCCCAAACCACAACCGGTCTAACACATTACAGAATGTCTTGCTATTTCTGCAAGAAAACCCTAAATATGACATCTAGTTCCCGATTTAAAGGTTTGACAGTTTAGGTTCCGTTTTAGCCTTGGTGCTACTCTGCGTTAGAGGCTGACATTTTTTCAGGAATGGGACTCAACTATTACTCGCGTGATTGGGACGGTTCAGGAACTCCGGAACCAATAAATAAGACAAAAGATAACCATAGAATAGGCACCGCCATTTTGTGTTTTTTTTTTTTTTTTTTTTTTTTTTTTTTAAATAAATCTACAGTAACCCAATCCCAAACACAAGGGCTGCGTCTCAAATCGCATACTTTGTATTCGGACACACTAAATGCTCTCGCCTACTGCTTTAGCGTGCTGTATAGTATGGAAGTATGAGATTTTGGACGCAGCCGAGCTCAGAAACTGATGTGGTAAAAATTGATTTGAAACGCAAAGTCAGAAGTAACGACTTATCTATAAAGCTTCATATGCACTTTTTTTCTTTATACAAAACTCAGTAGTGTGTGAATTGTGAAGGTAATGCTTTTATACACATTTGTTGGTTGACAACAGTTCTCTTGCTTTGTGCTGTTTTTTCTTTAGGCAAACGAATGCCTAATGTTTTAAAGAAACAATTGCTCCATAAATGAGCAAAATGCAATTTATGTTAAGTTTGGGTTTATTCAGCAGGGACTTAGCAGCTTCTCCTCCATAGGAAAAACTATAGGGAGTACAGGCCATGTATTATTCATGTTTTGTGGCTTTTAGTGAATAATTTTTTTTTTATTAAGGCATAAAAAGTCTCCCTATATTACCACAAATGAATGGGGATAAGATTAAATTGAATTGTATTGCCTAAAAACTAAAATAAATAGGAATAATGGGAGCGGCACAGGAGCAGGAGTCATTCTGAATGGGAGTGGGATGGGAGTGGGAGTCATTTTACCAGGAGTGGGACAGGACAGGGATTTTTTTTTTTTTTTTTCAATTCCGACCCGGGATTGGGATGGGACAAGATCATTTTCTGTGGGCGTGGGAACCCGTGTCACCCTCTACTCCGCACAAGCCATGCGAATGGAGGCGACAGTAAACAAAACCATCCACATCCATTTACTCAAAAATGAGTAAACGTAGCGCCGTTTGAGCTGAAGTTAACAAACTTCTTTTGATGGTTCACCTTCACGTGACGCGTCCTTTTCGGCCACATAAAGCCCAATTCTGTAACGCTTCAGAGAGCAACTCGACCTTGGGGAACCTAGATTTGCTACATTTATGTTGTTCGGGCTGATGGAGGAATTCGACCTGGCTTAAATAGGCCACTGCCAGTCCACACCGGCACATTTAAGGTAGCAATGTTCCCCAAATTTACGACCTAGATCCGCTTCACTAAGGGCAAAGCGAGCCTGTTTAATTAGTTCCTCGAGCTTAACCTGCGTGCACGGGGGGAAAAGTGGAACTCCACCCCCCACCCCCCGCAGCCCCCCACCCCCCGCAGCCCCTCAGCCTCTCAGCCCAGCATGAAGGTCATGATCCAACAATGAAATGGTGAAGAAATAAATAGATATTGATTGCCATAGCATCCTTGTCTGTGTCCAAATGTGCTCCATGCATGATCTGAAGCAGATGGTCTGCAGTCTTCAGGGATGGCAAAGAACGCGCTCACTTCTCAGCAACACTGGCTGAGGTTAAAGCCTCCCGGATCGTTTCGGCGCTCCCCCGGCGCACAACGCTCCGCGCCCGGCGCGTTCGTTTCCATCTCGAGGACCTCCGATTGGCAGACGCACATACGCTGCTGGTCTTTGTTTGCGCCCTCAATCACGGCTCCGCAACCTAAGGGTAAAAGCCCACACTCTTCCATTCTCGCACGCAATCTGCTTTCTTTTTTTAAGCCTCTTGCTTCAGATGCAGATCAGCGCGTACAGACACCCACGCGTTCCCAAGCGCGCCCGTGTACGAATGTGTGCGTGTGATTTAACGGCCCTGTTTGAGACGGTAAGAATGGCAACAGCTACGAAACAGCTTACAGGTGTGAATGATTACACGCATGCACCAAACCTGCGCACTAACATTAGCGATACCCAAGTGATCACTAAAGGCTGTCCGTTCCGTAGCTCCAGTATCTTTTACAGGTTCCAGCTTGCGTCATTTAAGGAGGTTTACATGTATTTAGTCGCCAAGAGACGCCAAGGACCTCCCACTGACGACTGATTTTTAAAGCCTACCTTTGTTTTCAAATCTATTTTGTTGCCTAATTTATTACCAACTTAAATATGAATATTGATTGAAATTGTATTACATACTTAATTTTACTATTACTATTAATATAATGTATAAAAGTATAAAGTATTTACCTAGTTACCATCTAGGCCACCCATGGAGGAAGGCTCGCTTTTTGAGGCTTGGTTCCTCCCAAGGTTTCTTCCTTCTACTTTCAGGCAGTTTTACCTTGCCACTGTCGCCCTAGGCTCGCCTTTTAAGACAATCTAAGATTGTAAAGCTGCTCTGTGACGATGCCCCCCCTGTAAAAAGCGCTATAGAAATCAATTTAGATTTAGATTTTTTGAGATTCAGTCTTTCTAGGTACAACCCAACCTCTACCCGTGGGACTGTGGTAGCACGGCCCGTTGTTGCGGTTTCTTCAGACGATCGCTACATTGCGGTTTCTCTAAATTTGGTTACAAGGGATGTAACGGTGCTGCGTGAAATTGGTGGCGTTCCTGGGGTTTCGGTTGTTGACGCCCGTTGCCACAATACGGCATCTTCAGTTACCCGTGATGAGCAACAAAAAGTTTAAACTTTGTTTGTTAATCAAACTTTAGAACCACAAGAGAACTCGCCAATCTGATTCCCCTCTCTTTTGATACGCTACATGACCACCTGGCCATTGGGGGGAAAAAAAAAAACGTACCCACGATCCAATGTGGTTGATTTTAAAATGGTGGCCACGTTCCAGACGCAGCCTAAAAGATTTCTTACTTACTGGGGCATTCAGATATGTCGTTTTTCTTTTTTTTTTTTCTGAAATAAATTGGCGCCCTGTGTCTTTGGACTCACCTTGTACTTTTATGTCGTTTATTGGCCCTTGGCATAGCTAGGACTCCAGTTAGGAACCCTGGTCCCACCCTCATCCTAACTCTGATATGAAACTTTGGATTGGAAAAATCTGGATCTAATTGTTGGCTCAGTCCTGGGATAAGGTCCTGGCACTGTGATGTACTGGGATCCCGCCCAGGGAACTGTCGCTCCTGCTTTAGGCTCCACTCTGCGTACTCCAGGACTAGATTCCAGAGCCCCCAGAGCGACCATGACCTGGACAATCGGGGATAAAACAGTTACGGATTCCGCCCTTACACAAAGCGCAGTGTTTGCAAATGGCATCTTTCTAAATTTGCTTCCCAACATGCATGTCACGTACTAAAACGCGTTTTAAGTTTGTTCTCTGCAGAGGTTACGGGTTTTTTTTTTAAGACAGTCAACAAATCGTCTAAAACTTTAAATCTAGCTGTAAACGTCTTTCCACACTCTGTGATCCAGCCTGACCCTCCGCATTCCTTACCTTAGTAATTCTGACAAATATCAAGTGTCCAAAACGTCCCGCTTAAATCCTAATGCATCAATCAACCTAGGCAAGTGTAGCAGGAAGTGTGCTTCTGGAGTATCAGTGACAGGAACCAGTGAGTTAGCATTGCCACCTGGTTAGTATTGGAGCGTGGAGAGGCCTGGATCATTTCTGTGTGGGGTCTGCATGTCCTCCCCGTGTCTGTGCGGGTTTACTCCGGGTACTCTGGTTTCCTCCCACAGTCCAAATACATGCATGTTAGGTTAATTGATTACTCCAAGTTGGCATTGGTGTATGTATGTATGTGTGTGCGTGCATGTTTGTGTGCATATGTGTATGTATGTGTGTGTCTGCGTGTATGTTTGTGTCTGCGTGCGTATGTGTGTCTGCGTGCGTATGTGTGTCTGCGTGCGTATGCGTGTGTAAGTGTGTCTGCGTGCGTGTGTGTCTGCATGTGTATGTGTGTGTGTCTGCGTGTGTGTGTCTGCGTGTGTGTGTCTGCGTGTGTATGTGTGTCTGCTTATGTGTGTCTGCATGTGTGTGTGTCTGCATGTGTGTGTGTCTGCATGTGTGTGTGTCTGCATGTGTGTGTGTCTGCATGTGTATGTGTCTGCGTGTGTGTGTCTGCGTGTGTGTGTTTGCGTGTGTGTGTGTGTGTGTCTGTGTGTGTATGTGTGTTTGCGTGCGTGTGTCTGCGTGTGTATGTGTGTCTGTGTGTGCGTGTGCGTGTGTGTGTCTGCGTGTGTGTGTCTGCGTGTGTGTGTCTGCGTGTGTGTGTCTGCGTGTGTCTGCGTGTGTCTGCGTGCGTGAGCCTGTGTGTGTGTGTGTGTGTGTGTGTGTGTGTGTGTCTGCGTGTGTCTGCGTGTGTCTGCGTGTGTCTGCGTGTGTGAGCCTGTGTGAGCGTGTGTGTGTGTGTGTGTGTGTGTGTGTGTGTGTGTGTGTGTGTGTGTCTGTGTCTGCGTGCGCGTGTGAGCCTGTGTGAGACTGTGTGTGTGTGTGTGTGTGTGTGTGTGTGAAGAGGGGAGTT